>JAJPUD010019048.1:1473-18649 GCA_023553655.1 Myrmecobius fasciatus
TTTTTTTTTTTTCTTGTAGATAGGATTTTTCTTGTACAACTTGTGAAGTATTTCGACATTATTAACATGTAGTGGACTTCCTGCCATCTAGGGGAGGGGAGAGGAGTGGGGGTAAATTTTGTAATGGAAAGCTTTGTAAAGATCAATGCTGGGGAACTACCCATACATATGTTATACAAATAAAAAGCTTTAATAAAAAAAAAAGAGAGAGAGAGAGAGAGAGAGAAAGAAAAAGAAACTTTGGGTAAGAGTGCTGGGTGCCAAAAACCTATATAGCAAATAACAAAGCCTTTTGCTTTTGTCACACATTAAATAATGACATAGTGAAAATACTTGATAAGTCTTCGCAGGATTTTATTTCATTTTGTAGTGCTGATAGAAGACTTTAATTGATTTTGAATGAAGTATCTCCAATCCTTTCACATGTTCTGTCTCTCCCCCTTTTTTCCCTTCCCCCAATTCTTTGGTTGTTGTTGCCTTGTGTTTTCCCCCCACATTATCTGGTGGCTTTCTATTACTTCTCAGATCAAATATAAAATCCTTTGTTTGACTTTTAAAGCCCTTCACAACCTGGTTCACGCCTACTATTTCAGTTTTTCTAGCGTATATGCCTATATAATAAATATTCCAGTAACACTGGATTTCTTGATCTTATCCATCTCCTAACTCCATGCTTTTTCACTGATTACCCTCTATTCCTACAATTCTCTCCTTTATTATTCCTGCCTCTAAGCTTTCCTAACTACCATCAAGATTCAGGCAAAATTTTATTTTCTCTAAGAGCACTTCTTTCTTGTTTTTTCTCTGCAAGTGCCTTACCTCTGCAATTCCCTGTCATGCCCATTGTATGCATTTTACATTTTCATAAATATTTGCATATTGAGGACAGGTATTACCATTACCACCCCCACCTTTATGTCACCAGTGCTTAATACATATTTGGCACTCTATAAGCACTTAACTTGAAATGTCCTGACTTCACTTGAATTATCCTTCCAATCCTTATAATTGATGGGTTTGAATTGAGACTGGAATGGGGACGTTAGAAAGCATGGGGAAGGATGAAATGTAAAAGTCTTTGACATTAGGTTCATATCATCTATGCATTCTAACATTCAATGTTGATTTATTATTTGTTTCATTTGCTGAGAATTTCTTCTCTTTCCCCTCTGTAAAAATCTTAAACATACTATAAACTACAAGACATCTTTCTTTTTATTGGGTGAGTTTCTCATTGCTTTATCAGTTAGACTTTGTAGAAATCAAGTCATGTTTCTCATTTCTCAATTGAAGGAAAGGGTTTTAGTTAACCTGGAGAAAGGGGAAAATAAATCCAGTTCCAGGTGAAATAACTGGTGCTCAATGTGACTTGAAACAGAAGACTTTTAGTAAAAACCTCATCAATATGAAACTGTCTGATTTTTTATTAACATTAGGCAAGCATATTGGGGTTGAGTTAGTTTTGATATAAAAGGAGAAATTCCATTAAATGGAATTTCTTAGTAAGCAAGTTAGAATTAAGGAGGCTTTACTTATTCTCTCCTCCATTGCAAAAGGAAATTGAACTAAATCTTATTCCAGTGATGTGGATTGTTTCAGCTATATCTATAGAACAGGTCTTATACACATTTGCCACAAATACAAAGAAATCTCTTACAGCATCACAATGTAGAAGCCATCTCTGGGAAAATGATCACTGATTTGTGATTGAGAAGCTAGAAAAAAAACAAATATCCCAGATGGCAACTATCTCATCTATGCATTCCTCCCCATGTTCCAGGTCTTATCTTTGAAGATATTTATTACAATCTACAATTCTTTTCTCTCTTCTGAGACTTTACCATTACTGGCCCAGATAGATAAACATCCAAGCATCCCTGCTTTTGCAGGCCAAACAGGTGGGGAGTAAAACAGGTGAACTCAGTGCCAATCATGTAGGTAAACTTGCTAGAAAAAACAGATGGCTTGTAAATAAAGACATAAATTTTTCCTGTGTGAATTTATTTATTTTTTTATTTTTTTACTTTATTATATTTTTTTTTTGCAGTTGCTGTTGGTCCTCAAGTCTTCTTGCAACACACAGACCTAAGCAGTTTGATGACTTCTACCATGTTTGCTATTATAATATGACCTCTCTCCATTATCCTTTCTCATTCAGGTCATTGGATCTGGGTCGACATTTCTCCCCAAGATGCTTTGCTCTTTTCCCAAGACTCTATTACATTTGGTTTCACCTCAGGGTCCAAGAGCCCTCAAAGAATAACTGATTCTAATATTAAAGTCCTACAGGCATCTGCTCAGTAACCTGTGTCTGAGAGTGAGGCAGCCATGCTGCCATCTGTTATGTTTTCTGCAGGATGGTTGTTGCCCTCATTGTAGGTTATTGCAGGTCTCAGAGGGCTAAGCTCACTTTGCCTTTGAGCCATTTTCTAACAAAATAAAAAATGACTTGCATTTCTCCCTGTCACTGCACAAGCTGTACTGTAAGGATTGCTTCAATTATGGGATCACTTATGTTATTTTTAAGCAGAATTGATTTTGTTTTCATGTGGTATGAATGGAAACTGCCTTGGTAAAAAAGGGTTTTTAAGTACCACATTGCTAGGATTTCATGTTCATGTTCATACACAGGATTACCTGAATCCGTGTATCATCCTGATTTCACATAATGATAATGGCATTATTTACTATTTATTTTAGCTATTTAGGCAGAAGGGTCTTCTCAGAGCCCATCCTCCATCTGTGTCTTAGATAAAGGCAGTGTTCTTGAAAGTCAAATGTCACAAAATTAAAACAGGGGAGTCCATTCAGCTGAATGTTGTTCACTGGTGTCAATTACCTTTCATTATCTAGACCAAGGCAGGCATCTTTGAGGGCAGAATAGCATACACCTTGTCACTCAACTCTCATAGTCAGCTAGTTATTAGTGTGAAAGGTGCATCATTTATGCCTTGGGTGCTTTTCCACTCAAATTTCTATTCTTTCTGTAAGGAAAGGTTGACTTCTGAAATTCTTTTAAAATTCATGACATTACTTGTTCCCGGTGTTAATCTGCCTCAAGTTTTATTGCTGCCCCTCACAATTCCAGAATTGAATTAGGTGTTGAAATCTTTGTAATCTCCTTTTATTATTCTCAATAGACAACAAGGTGGAGCAGTGGGTGGTGCACTGGACCTGGAGTCAGGAATTCAAATGCTGCCTCAGATGCTTATTAGATCTTTGACACTATAAAAGTCACTTTAATGTTACCTGATTCAATTTCCTCAACTGTAAAATGGTGTATAATATCATGGTGTGGGTGTGTGTGTATAAATAATAGGATTTTTTTTTTCTTTTTTTTTTCTTGTGAATCTGAGAGGTTTTATTTTTTTTATAAAGCTTTTTATTTACAAAACATGAGTGACCTTTCAACATTGACCTTTGCAAAAAAACCCTTTTTTTTCCCCAAGCTTTTCCTTTCCTTCTCCCCACCCCCCACCCCTAGATGACAGGTAATCTAATACATGCTAGATAGGATAAATTATATGAGAAATACAGTACATGTATACATATCTATACAGTTATCTTACTGCACAAGAAACATCAGATCTAGAAAGAGAAGAAGAAAAAAAACAACCTAAGAATGAAAACAAAATGCTTGGAAATATTCACAGAAAGCGTTAAAATGCTGTGTTGTGGTTCACTCTCAGTTCCCACAGGCCTCTCTCTGGATGTATATGACTATCTTCATCGCAGAACAACTGGTTTGAATCACATCATTGTTGAAGAGAATCATGTCCATCAAAATTGATCATCGTATAGTCTTGTTGCTGTGTATAATGTTCTCCTGGTTCTGCTGATTTCACTCAGCATCAGTTCATGCAAGTCTCTCCAATCGTCTCTGAAATCCTCCTGTTGGTCATTTCTTACAGAACAATAATATTCCATAACATTCATATACCATAATTTATTCAGCCATTCTCCAATTGATGGACATCTTTTCAATTTCCAGTTTCTTGCCACTACAAAAAGGGCTGCCACAAACACTTGCACATGTGGGTCCCTTTCCCTCCTTTAAAATCTCTTTGGGATATAGGCCCAGTAGAAACACTGCTGGGTCAAAGGGTATGCACTGTTTGATAACTTTTTGAGCATAGCTCCAAATTGCTCTCCAGAATGGTTGGATCCGTTCACAGTTCCACCAACAATGTATCAGTGTCCCAGTTTTCCCACATCCCCTCCAACAGTTATCATTATCATTTCCTGTCATTTTAGCCAATCTGACAGGTGTGTAGTGGTATCTCAGAGTTTTCTTAATTTGCATTTCTCTGATCAATAGTGACTTGGAGCACCTTTTCATGTGACTGGAAATAGTTTTAAATAATAGGATTATTGTGAGGATCAAATGACACAATATTTGTTTAGTACTTAGCATAGTGTTTGGCATGTATGCCAAAAGCATGGTGCCCTTCATAAACCCCCTCCTATTTTTTGTCCTCTCTTCCTACTCTTCTAATAATAATGATTCTTCTTTCTCCCCATGATGCTTTTCTCCCCTCCCCCAAGACTCTATTACAATTAATTTTCCCATGGCCCAAGAGTCCTCAACAATGAACTGATTCTAATATTGAAGTCCTTTGGCATCTGCTCAGTAACCTGTATTTGATGGTACATATTGCATACAGAGTAGAAGCATATAGAGCAGAAATACTGGATTTAGTTTGAATTTGGGCTTTACTACTTACTATGACATGGGGGAGGGGAGAGTTGCTCAATTTCTCTGAGTCTCAGCTTTCTTATCAGTAAAATGAAAGTGTGCAGGAGAAAGAGCTCTGGACTTGGAATCAGGAAATCCAAGTAAGAAGTTTGCTTTTTAACCTTTATTACATGGGAAATTTGGTTATGCCATGTCACAGAGTTCTCTGGGCTTCAGATTTCTAAGATGTCTCATCTTTATTAGACAATTACAATCCTTTCCAACTTTAGATCTATTTTATTCTAGTAATTTATGAGCTGATGACCTCTCAGGTCCCTTTTGATTTGGTATCTAGAAGCTCATTTTTTTTATTATTATTACAACAGCTCTGTGTATCTGCAATATCTGAAGCCTCCTCTTAGATATATGAAAGCTGGAGTTCATTTGGAGAAGTAAAATGACTTGCCAGGGTCATAATTCTAGTAAGTGGCCAAAGTAGAGTTTGATCAGATTATCTAACCCCGTCTATTTTTTTTTTCATATTGTCTCTCTGTGTGATTACTTTGCAATCCTCGAGGAAATACTATTTTTCCATTTAGGAAAAAAATCTAAATTTTAATCCTATTTCTGATAATTCTCATATAACCTTTAGTAAATCACTTTATCTTTAAGGATGTTGATGTCCCCCAAATATAGGATGTTGAATTAGAACACAAGGCTGTGCTGGAGCCAGACTGAACTGACTAATTAGTGCTGTTTGCTAAATTTTGAATGTGAGCATTTTTACTTCAGAAACCAGCAAATGCTAAAATGAAGGTTTGATTTATTATTTTGTTTATTGGTTAGACAATATAATTATGGAGAGGTGCAGCTAGGTGGTGCAGTGGATAGAGCACCAGCCCTGAAGTCAGGAGGAACTGAGTTCAAATCTGGTCTTAAACAGTTAACATTCCCTAGCTGTGTGACCCTGGGCAAGTCACTTAACCTCAATTGCCTCAGCAAAAGCAATATATATATAATTATGGAGAAAATGTTAATGATGCAGATTAAACTAAAAAATGTTTTGTCTATACATTTTCCCCTTGGAGAGCTAGTTATTAAGCATTTACCAGTCTGCCTCTGAACTTTAGTTCAAATTTAGTTAAATTTCTTCCAGTTCTAAAATTTAGCAACACTACATGGTCTATTATAGCTTCTTAATTTTCAATAGTATTTCCTTTAAACTCATCCACAAGTGATAGTGGTTGAGCATGGTATCATAGAAATAACACTAGACTTAGTATAAAAGGATTTGTATTGGAGTTGCCAAGGTCAGGGATAGTTAGTAGTCTGAATTATAACAATAAAAATGACTTATTTAGAGAGTGATGGGAAAATACTTAATAGCCAGTTCTCTGGAATTTTAAAAAATGTATACATGACATACTTTTTAAAGTCTAATTTGCAATTTTAACATTTTCTTCATAAATTTATGAAATCCAAACAACCAGCAAAACAAGAAAATCCTGATGTACTATTTACTGATTTTAAGATGTAAATATTAACACTGAAAATAGCACAATCAGCTCTTGTGAGACATTTCCCAATCTTGCTTTTATGTGAGAGGTAGACTAAAAGAGAGGGGTTTGTATTATAAGAAAAAAGTGGGAAGATGTCTTTAGTGAAGGAGAGCTAACATGGACATCCTGAGTACTGCATAAATCAGAAAAAAAAAAAAAAACTTCATTGTAAAATGTTCTCTAAGGTGGTTTCATGGAAACACAGGGATAAAATTCACATAGGTTGTGAAGGAATGGGATGGTTTCCAAAGTGACCTGCTGAATTAAGTACTGCCTTTTGAGACATATGATGGATACATTGAAAAGCATTATACTTTCCCTATCTTTCTGATATCTAGATCAGTTTACATTATTTTTGGCAATGAAGATTTGTGTCTACCTTTTAGGGAATTCTCTCTGACCTGAACTAAGTTGCTCTTGCTATGGATAATACATTCTAAATTTTTTAACTTCTTATTTTCCCTCCCCCCAACTGTCAAATACTTAATTATTTTATGACATTACTCCATGTTATACATTTAATAATTTACTACTCCAAAAATTTTCAAGTTTTTCATATCCATATCATGGAGCTCATTACTTAGCTTCCTTTTTAGGGAACTGAAACTTGCATCACTCCATATCCCACATAAAGAACTTTTGATTTTAAGGAATGTGGGAAATTGTAAATCCTCTAGTTGACATGTGCACAAGCTATGCCCTTTTATCTCTTTGAAATACTTCTTTACCTTTCCTTTAGGTTAATGATGTTCTATAGAGAAAAGGAGGAGGGGACACATGTATGCAATGGGCAAGAAGCCATGTAATATGGAGGAGAAATGGATGCTGACATTCAATCCTGACTGCTCCTGTTCCTTCCAATAGCCCTTCAGTTTCAAACTGTTTTGGCTGCCTTGCAGGCATGAGAAAGAATTCCTGCTGTTCTCACACTGAGATGGCAGAGCCCACATGTGGTAGAATAGTTTGAAATCATGGATGGTAATAGCCACAAGCTTAGCATCTTACTCTCCCTAGATTTTGTCATTCTAGGACAAATCTGGCAGAGATTAGTGCTTCAGAGGCAATTCAGACTCTAAAGAGATATAAGATCAGAAAGGATGAAACTAGCAGTTACTGTGATTTCTGCCAGACTGGGAAATTGGATGCAAAGACTTTCTTTCAAAACATTTCCCCTGATTTCCCTTGAGCCCTGGACCTAGGTTTCTGGATCACCCTTCTTCTGCCCCATTCTTTTTCATGATCTTCAAGCAGTAAAAGCTTTACAAATTCCCTGATGCCCACTCCCACCTGCACCCCTCAAAGTATAAGAAGGGCAAGCAGTCAACCTGTCAAGAGATGATTAAAGAAAATGGTTAGAGGTTCATTACTTCCTTTAGAAGTAACTTTTTTCCTATAACTTTCATCTATGTTCCCATAGTGGTTTGAATGCCTAAATCCCATGAAAAAGTGTGAACATATGTATCTGTGTACTGAGATAATAAATTTTACCTATGGGAGGAGAATATGTAGAGTAGTAATAGATTTCAAGTCTGACATTTTAAGCAACATTCCGTATCATCCCCTAACAAAGAGGCCACAAAAACTTGAGCCTTGTAGGCTGTAAACGTCCTGCCAAAGTGCTGTGCAAACTGAACCAAATTAAATATAACTGATTAATGTTTAACAAAATAAATAAGAATGCAATACAATACAGGTAATGTTAATCTGTGATTTTCTAAGTCAATATGTGGTCCAGAGGGATCTGCTTGTATTTGATTTTGACAACACAGCTTTAATACATTTGTGAATACAGCTACCAGTTGTTTTCAATTATTCACTTTAGTTTCTTAAAGCCATGTCCCACAACAGTCAGGTCACATTCTATGTGTTCTCTTGTGTGTAAAAGGGATATTACAACTTATTTCTCTTGGTAGGCAGTGAACACCTTACGATCAGGGTCTGTTTGATTCTTGCCTTTGTATTTTCAATGTCTATATTAGACAAAATATTATTAAATAACTAATTGTTAATATTACAGAGACTCAGAATTTTCCTTTTCTTAAATCTTCATTATCTAATAGGCCAAATTAACATGTTAAGGACATAATGTTGATGGATGAAGTTAAGCAAATCCCTGGAGTACATGCTTTTTGATTCCTACTCAACTGAACAACCTTACAAATAAATTAATATAAGGTGAATTATGGACCACAGGCTAGGGTTTTCTAGATTTTTTTTTGGTCTAGATTACCCTAGATGGAGAAATATGGGCATAGATAAATCTCTTTTACCAAGACTGAATTATCTGAGTCACATGCCTCAGTCATTAGAACAGGTTCACTTGTCAGTATAGTATTCATTTTCTTATTACTTGTAAACCAATCAAGAGTTGGTTGTTATCCTCAGGAACCCTTCCAAAGGTATATGAGATTTGGCATTTGAGAGTATTACTGATCCTTTTTATGATGAACTCTAATTCTCTAGCTTTTTATTTGTATTTATTTTATTTGTATATTCATTACATATGTAATGAATGCCTATTGAATGAAATGGAAACCATGAAAGAGAAGCATTTTTAAGGAAAAAGTAGATGATATGTATTAATGGTCCTTAATAATGCTTGCAGTCACAACTCTGATAATGAATTTATATCATTCAAGCTATATGACTGAATTTTTAAAATATCACTTTCTATGTACCCAGCATTTTGTTGAATACAGAGATACAAATAAAAAGGAGAACTCTCTTCTTTCCTGAAAGAGTTTCCATTCTGATAAATGGATACAAAATACATAGGAGGGTCAATTGCTGGGCAGATGGCAAATACCAGTTTCTGGAGGACACAGCAACAAAGCAGATGGTAATATACAAGGCTTTATTTAAATCTGGACTAGCATGAATTTCAAAATAAGGAAAGGGAAAAATTCAGGGAAAAGGAGAAGTAACCTATTATGATGACACATTTAGGGAAATTCTTAGGTATTTGTGGACAGTTGAATGACAGCTACTTTCTTATAGTCCATCATATTAAAGAACCCTTTAGGTAGCAAAATGTTGCTCCTAAAACCCAGAAAATCTCAGCATGTCTCTCTCATTCTGATTACAATAATTTGGAGGCATTTGCCATTTAAGTGAGACGTTTTTAGTTCACCCCCTTTTGCTTGCCCATTTGCTCTAACAGCAAAAATCACTTTCTCAAAGAGTTTCTAGTAGTCTAAGTGCACTCATTCTTTCAGTTTTCCCCCTTCAGCCTCTGTTGTTGTTCCCACCATTATAATCAGCTTTTGATAGAAGAAATATGTGGAAGCAATAGTAATAGCTGTGAAAGAATAGAAACCAAAAGAGGAAAAACAAAAATAACATTATTTTAAGAGATAAAACTGCATATAGCATTAAATGAGAATTCTGCCTTAGTTCATTTTAGAAAGACTGGTTCTAGAAAAATTGATGACCTCTGCAGCTGGTCAAATGAAGTTCAGGCAGTTTAGAATTCCTCTAGATAGGCAAGGAATCCCTATCCCTTTTCCCTGATGCTCAGTTCTCATTTGGACTGGTAGTCTTCTTTCTCTGAAAGAGGTAGAAGGAGGAAAGCTCATCCACAATAAATGCTAGATGGCTTTCTTCACCAAAGTACCTATCACTTTACTCCAATAATTATCTAGGTTTTGTCACTTTCTATCTTATATTGTCAATGCTCTGAGCCTCAGTTTCTTCATCTGGAAAAATAGCAAGATAATACTAACATTATCTTTATATTAAATAAAATAAGATTGAATCAAATAATAATGAAAGCAAAGTATTTTGAAAACCAAAAAATATCACCATATCTAGTGTTCTTAACCTTCTTTATGAACCTCCTTGGCAATGGTGAAGCATATAAATCCCTTCTCAAAGTAATATTTTATTGTCCACATTCATAATTAATGGAAAATTCAAATTTTGTTTAAAGATAAATGACAATAAAGATGTAAGTCTCCCCTTCCAAAGCCAAGGAAATCTGGAAATCTGCCATGAGGATCTGTGAATTCCAAGTTAAGAAGCCCTGTGTTATATCAGTGTCAGTAATTTTTTATGTATTACCTTTGTCATTTGTATTCAGTTTTTAGAACCATCAGGGGTGGCACAAAGGTCTTATAATACCATTCCTTTTATAAATGATGGGACCAAGAACCAGACAAGTTATATGAATTTTCAAAAGTCATGCAGGGAATAAATTGCCAAAAGTAAAATTCCAATCCATTGCTTTTTATCTTAAACACAGGACTATTTTCATGGTACCATGTAAACACCTGATTACAGAAAAGTCACTTTTCTCTTCTGAGCCTCAGCTTTTTCATTTGGAAAACCAAAGGGAATTGGACTTCATGACATTAAAATGCTTCTAGCTGTAAGTCTACATCTTCAGATCCTTTATAGTCTTCTGGTTAATTTTTCCCTCCTTACTTACCTAAACACTCAATAATTCATCATATTCAATCCCTCAAATTCCTGTCCATTTTTTTATATTATAGTATGTGGAATGCTCTATGAAACATATAATTTTCAAACATTCCCTTAAATATTGGAAAGAAATATGGGACTGTAACCAAGCAGTCAACTTGTGATAATTTCATGTGTAGCTTCTCTATGGCCATATTTCTACTCTAGATTATCTATTCCAGCAATTCAGAAGTCACACTGCTTAGCAGACAGAAAGCTAGCTAAAAAGTAAAGAAAAATGAAACTCAGATCTGGCCTCTGAGATATACTACCTGTGTGACTCTAAGCAAGTCATAGCCTCTCAATTCTCTAGATTACTCTCAGAGACTATAAGCCTCAGGGGAGGGGCATATTTGCACTGGGATCCCTACTACTCAATATGTACAGGGATGTAAGCTCAATTTCATATATATATATTTTTTTTAATTTAGCTTTTTTTATTTGTTTAATGTTAATTTCATGCTTTGTTTCAGTAAGAACAATATATATTCTCTGTGATTCCAATAGGATATCCAGTAGTAAATTAGCTCCAAGTTACACATAGTGAATTTAAGAAGTTGAGTGACCAAAGGAAGGAAGGGAATAAAGAGGGAAGAGGGTTAGAGAAAACAATCCAAGAATGGAATATGAATGCAGGCTTTTCAATACCATCTTCAATACTATTTTGTTGTGAGGGAAGTTCAAAATCAGAACAATGAATAACCATGGATTGTTGGACTTTTATCAGTGCTATTTCAGCAGTTTGGAAACACTTTTACAGCAAAATTGTTGCAACAAACATTCCATTGCAACTTGTTACTTCAAGCTAAACACCTAATTAATTTGAGTCATTAGTATAAAATTCCATTTAAACCATTGTAAAGAAGAAAAATGTCACCATATGCACACTACAATGTAATAAAACTTTCTCTTAGACTCTTGCTTCACCTAGAAGCCTAATTGTGTTCCAAAACCATTTCTAATGGTTAGTTTGCCACATCTAGTACAGAGATAATACAATAATGCTAAAAAGGTCTACACATAGTCCTGTTAGTACCTTAAAGTACTTAAACACAAAGACCAATAAGATCCATCAAAATTCATTCTTGTCTTTGAAAATCATTTTAAAAAAAACAGGGCAGGAACCTAAATTCTGAGACCAAATGTAAAATTCACATTTAGTTGTTCATAGTGTCACTGAGAAATTTTCAAAGGGAGACATGCGGTGGAAAAATTAGGGGTGGGCAGAATTGAATTTTCTTATTGGCTTTGACATTTCTCACTGGTTTCTGTTCATATCCTGCAACATTTCTTTATTATATTCTTCACCATTACCCTACATATCTGAAGTTCATAATGTCAGGTTATCATATAAGGGCAGGATGTACGATGGCAAACAAAATGCCAGGTAGCTCACATAAATCCAGCTCAAAGTCCATATCATCAGACACAGTACATTCATATAGCTTTTTAGATGTGTATATGGATGCAGCTGGACCCTCAGATACATATATGCCAAGTTAGACACAACCTAAGAGCATGAGGACGTACAATTATAAGACAAAGTACTCCTGAAAACCTTTGTGATTCTTCCAATCAAAACATGTCAATATCACTTCTGGAAAACAAGTTCAAAGCTTTAATATTGGTATGATGAGTGCAGCTAAAAGGACTTTGAGCAAGAAAGACCAAAAGTGAATAAAAAGGAGGATGAGAAGACAGTAGCTGAGATTTATGAAGTATTCCTTCCTTCTGAGGGCAATGATGACAATAAAGGGAAAACATTTGTCAGAGGTTAACACTGCTAAAGAAGAATATGTAACAGATGAAAAGTGAGGCAAAATCAATACAATAAATACATGCCATTCTCATGATTTGCAGAAAAAAAAAGAAGGCACCAAATAAGACCAAAAATGAAAATTCACCATCCCTTCTTGTGGTAGGAGGAAAAAAAACTCCACTGAAGAAAAAGAAGAAATAAAAAAGAGCAATTGGTAACTCTTCAAATTAAAACTAAAACAAATTCAAGAACATGATAAAATGCATAAAACAAAAGTCAGTGTAAGTTATTCTGAAGTTCCTCAGTCAGATTCTAATGGCCAGTGTCATTCTACAGATGTGCCTTCCTAAAAAAAAATAAACCATTTGTTCTTGATGGCTATGTACTTGGTTAACATGATATAAAGGATCCAAGTATTATATATTTATACCTTGGAAACATTAACCCACAGAATAATGAAGAAATATTATGCCAACAATTTCAGAGGTTTGGACAATTAGGCAATATCAACATTATGTGCCCACGAAGAGATAAACAAGAAAAAGAAAGGCATTTTGGTTTTGAAGCCTTTATAACAGATAGAAGCCTTTAGAACAGATGCTGAGAAAGTTCTGAAAAAATATAAATGGAAAGATGATCATGTCCTTTGAAATAAAGTGGAGGGGAAGAGATTAAGATGTACTTACCCCACCATATCCAATATACATTGCACCTTTTTAAATGAAACGCACTCTTCCCCTTCATCACCCTGCCTACTATTCAATGCTCAGTCTAAAGAGAGATTAAAAAATTCCAATGCTTCAATGTTACCTCAGTAAAAGATAGGAGGATTTTGCGAGCACTCTTTTATAAGTCATAATCAGAGTGGTTATCCCAAAAGAAAGAAATCTGCTTGCACTGATACATTGAATGATAATGTTTGTTGTACATGGAGAACCAATGTTTGAAGTGATGATTATGAAAAGAGAAATCAATTATCCTATATTCAGGGTTTTATTTGAAAACCAGACTTGAGCCCATAATTACAATAGGATGGAAGTTTTATTCAAACTAAGAGGAGAAGAGAAGATTTTCAAATGTTCAAAAATGAATCTTTTTGGAGGCCACCACAGATAAATCCAAACCTCGATGACATGTTAAGTAGAGCAAAAAACTGAAGCTTTTGTTGAGGAGCATAATAAGAAAAGAAACTTTAAAAAGCAGAGAGCTAATTTAGAAGAAATCTTGTAGGGATTAAGTCTTTGGAGAAATTATATTGTAGATATTTTTTTTTTCTGTCTTGATGTTGAAGCTATAGAAGAAAAGTGAACTGTATTACTGAGTAACTGTTCATCTTCAAAACATTACTGCCTAAGAAGATTGTCATATTTTTAGTTTCTAATGTATTGTATAACTTTTCTGAAAAAAAAATTGACAATGTTTCATATTATGAAAAACATTTTGAAACAATGTTATGTCAAATATGTTCAGACCTCAATGCCATCTACCATATAATTTTAAGCTACTTATAATCTTCAAGCTTCAAGCAAACATATTTAGTGTACTGGAAGATAAGGCAATTTATCCAGAAACATTTTTGATTAAATTGCAAAATGTATTTTTTGACTTGTAAATATAATTGAAAAAAAAGAAAGAAAATTGAAGGAAAAAAAAAAGATTTTGATGGGGCTCCAATTGAAGAATATTTTTTTTATATTGTCTTACATAATAATTGAAAGATTTTGAAATAATAATAAAAATACCTTGTTGCATAGAGATATATGCATGTGTATATAAGCATATTTATACATATATTTATGTGTCTATACATACATATTCATGTGTATATAAATGCTATATATGTATATATTTGGCTTATTTGTGTATATTTGTATATGTATCTGTTCATATGTATATTACATGTTTAAGTAAAGCACATATATATAATTTCATTTCTTTAATTATTTTAAACTACTTAAGACTTCTGATCCAGTCCATTGGTCCCTTTTAAAAATTCAAATGTCCCAGGATGATTATATTTTTAATTGCTTTCAAAATGTTTGGCAATGAGAGATTTTCTTTAAACAACAACAAAAAAGGTACCAGATCCTGCATATTTTTGGAGAGATCTACTCTACCATCTTACTTCCCAACATTATTAAATTTAACTACTGGTTAGTTGTTGTCATTCATTCTCAAAGAGGACCAAAATGGCATCATAATGTTAGAGTTGAGTTACAGTGTGTCTGACTATATAGCTGATCAGACCTATATGAGCTCAGCATGCTCTCTCATAGATTGAATATAAATAGTCTTTATGAACATTTGGGTTAGTTTCTGTAACTCTGCATCTTGTGTATCTTTTGGTCTAATGAAATTATGCCTTACTCAGAGCACAGCACCTTCTCTGATGAGAGCATGCTAACTTAGACAGTCCTGTGCCAGCGTCCCCCATGTCATGCAGTCGAATGTAAAATTCTTAAGAGATACCTTGTATCACTTTTTCTGATTACCTTGTGAGAACTTGCTCTGTGTGAGTATCCTATAAAATATTTTTTTTTGGTAAGCATACATTTGTCATTCAAAAATTGTGGCCAGTCCAATAGAAAAAAGTAGGAAATACCAAGGCTCATAACAAAATTTGAATTGAAACCTTTGATCTGAATCATTTAATTTCTTCAATAATAATATTCAACCAAGTAAGCACTCTCCTGTCCTGTTCAGAAATATTAATTAATTTGCCTAATGATACATTGGTAATAAATAAGCCATAAAGAATTCAAATCAGGATTCTCTTGCATCAAACTGAGGGATTTTCTCTGGTATGACTCATGATTTATTAATCTTCTTCATCGCTGTCAGATATATGTTGGCAAATATTTAAATACTGGCTTCCCAAAGAGAATATCGTATTTATGACATTTCTAAATTTTACCTCAATTATTAATATTTTTCAATCAGATTCTTAATTCTATAAATCAATAAAACAATAAACTGAACCTTAATCTTTGGCACTTACTAATTTATGGGGTATAAATAAATGTCCACCCTGAAAATTTAACAACTGGCTCTTGGTGGTATGATTAAGTTGGTTCGAGCATACCACAGCTAGTTATCAGGATTTACTTTCCTGATAAATTCTCTCCTTCTTCACCTCTCCCCACATCTCCCACCTCAATTTTTAGAAAGTCAAGATATCAATTAGTCAAGAAGTAATTAGAGGAAATGTTTGGAGACATTACTTTCTAAAAGAGCAATTAATTTATTCCTGTAATTTTCATATATTCAGTAATTTATATACCCATACTCTGGATTTGAAAATTGACCTGAATTCTTGTGTCCCATGAATAAGTGTGAACATATAAATCTTTGTACTGTCATAAGGTATTCCTATCTTCAGGTATCTTTTCCTGTGGTCCCATTCATCTGTATTCTGGCCCTACCTTATAGCTACTTGTTACAGTGCATAGAGTCTGGATTGAGGAAGTCTTGAGTTTGTCTTGAATCAGACATGTTCTAGCAGTATGAGGTTGGATTAACCACACACCCTCTGTCTGCCTCAGTTTCCTCAAATGTAAAAATGGGAATAATAGTCTTATTCTGGGGATTCGTGGACATCAAATTAAATATTTATAAAATACTTTGTCAAGCACAGTGCCTACCACAATGTATTTGGTATTATTGTATTTCAGACATTTTAGTCATGTCTAACTCTTTGTAACCCACCCTACTTTTTTTTTTGGCAAAGATACTGAATTGATTTGCCATTTCTTTTTCCATTTTACTTTATACTTGAGGAAACTGTGGCAAACAGAGTTAAATTACTTGTCCAGGGTAATACAGCTAGGAAGTGTCTGAAATGAGATTTGAACCCAGGAAGATGAGTTTTCTTCATTTCCAGTCTGTCATTCTATCCATTGTATCATATAGCCACCCCCAGGACAATGTTTCCTACCTGGGTTCGGTGGTCAGCCATCTAGATGAAGACCTTTGTTCTTCCATTTTTATTTTTGTTTTGTTTTGTTTTGTTTTTACAAATTCAGAATTTGGGTTGATCTACCATATGTTTTCTGTCTTTCTCAGGATGCTTCTTATTATTGAAGAAATCAGTGTAGTTACCTGTCAGATTGGCTAAAATGACAGGGAAAGATAACGATGAATGTTGGAGGGGATGTGGGAAAACTGGGACACTAATACATTCTTGGTGGAACTGTGAATGGATCCAACCATTCTGGAGAGCAATTTGGAGCTATGCTCAAAAAGTTGTCAAACTGTGCATACCCTTTGACCCAGCAGTGTTTCTACTGGGCCTATATCCCAAAGAGATCTTAGAGGAGGGAAAGGGACCCACATGCGCAAGAATATTTGTGGCAGCCCTTTTTGTAGTGGCTAGAAACTGGAAACTGAAGGGATGCCCATCAATTGGAGAGTGGCTGAATAAATTATGGTATATGAATGTTATGGAATATTATTGCTGTGTAAGAAACGACCAGCAGGACGATTTCAGTGAGGCCTGGAGAGACTTGCATGAACTGATGCTGAGTGAAATGAGCAGCACCAGGAGATCATCATACACAGCAACAACAGTATTACATGATGATCAATTCTAATGGACATGGCTCTCTGCAACAAAGAATTGTCTCAAACCAATTCCAATTGTTCACTGAAGAAAACCATATACTCCCAGAGAGAGGGAAATGAAATATGGACCACAACGTAACATCTTCATGATCTCTATTGACATTT
>JAJPUD010019049.1:0-27320 GCA_023553655.1 Myrmecobius fasciatus
TGATGAAATTAAAACCATCTCTAGTCATATGAAAAGTTGCTCCAAATTACTATTGATCAGAGAAATGCAAATTAAGCAACTCTGAGGTACCACTACACACCTGTCAGATTGGCTAAAATGACAGGAGAAGATAACGATGAATGTTGGAGGGGATGTGGGAAAACTGGGACACTAATACATTGTTAGTGGAACTGTGAATGGATAGAACCATTCTGGAGAGCAATTTGGAGCTATGCTCAAAAAGTTGTCAAACTGTGCATACCCTTTGACCCAGCAGTGTTTCTACTGGGCCTATATCCCAAAGAGATCTTAGAGGAGGGAAAGGGACCCACACGTGCAAGAATGTTTGTGGCAGCCCTTTTTGTAATGGCTAGAAACTGGAAACTGAAGGGATGCCCATTAATTGGAGAGTGGCTGAATAAATTATGGTATATAAATGTTATGGAATATTAATGCTCTGTAAGAAACGACCAGCAGGACGATTTCAGAGAGGCCTGGAGGGGCTTGCATGAACTGATGCTGAGTGAAATGAGCAGAACCAGGAGATCATCATACACAGCAACAACAGTATTATTACATGATGATCAATTCTGATGGACATGGCTCTTTGCAACAAAGAATTGTCTCAAACCAGTTCCAATTGTTCACTGAAGAAAACCATATACCCCCAGAGAGAGGGATATGAAATATGGACGTAACATTTTCATGATCTCTATTGACTTTGCTTGCATTGTGTTGCCTTTCTCTGATTCTTTTTTTTTCTTGTAGATAGGATTTTTCTTGCATAACTTCTCAGGCATTTCAACATTATTAACATGTAGTGGACTTCCTGCCATCTAGGGGAGGGGAGGGGACTGGGGGTAAAATTTGTAATGGAAAGCTTTGCAAAGATCAATGCTGGGGAACTACCCATACATATGTTATACAAATAAAAAGCTTTAATAAAAAAAAGTTTAAAAAAAAGAGAGAATGGACACAATTCAATTTGTTTTATACATGTGTAGTCATGTTCAACATTTCTATAATTATCATGCTGTGAAAGAAAATAGGGATGAAAAAAAGAAAAAAAAAAACTTAAGAAAAAAATTTAAATGTGCTTTAATCTGCATTTAGAAACCATCAGTTCTTTTCTCTGGATACAGGTAGCATTTTTCATCATAAATTCTTCACAATTGTCTTGGATCATTATATTTCTGAGAATAGCAATAATTCACTGCTTAACTTATTAGTAATATGTAATATTGGTCTCAGTTTTTAAACAATACATTTAAATTTGCATCAGCTCATGGGAGTCTTTACCTGATTTTTTTTCTGAGAATATCCTGCTCTTCATTTCTTTCTAACACAAGAATATTCCATCATAATCATATACTACAATTAGTTCAGCCATTTTCCAGTTTATGGGCATCTCTTCTCTAATTCTTTACTTTCAGAAAAGAGCAACTATTAATATGTTTATACAAAGAGATTTTTTTTCCATTTAAAAAAAATGAATATATACCTAGTAGTGCAATTGCTAGGTCAAAGGGAATGCATGGTTTCATAGTCCTTTGTGCATAGTTCTGAACTACTTAACAGAATGGTTGAATCAGTTCCCAATTCCACCAACAGAACATTAATGTGCCATTTTCCACACATCCTCTCTATCATCTTTTTCTTTTCTATTAATCAATCTAATAGATATGTGGCAATGCTTCAGAATTGTATTAATTTGCATTTCTCCAGTAAATAGTGAGTTAGAATATTTTTCCCATGTGCCTCTTCTTTTCTTTTAATAACTTATCATTTGGGAAATGGCTCTAATTTTATGAATGTGATTCAGTTGTCTGTATGTTTGGAAATTAAGCCTATATCAGAGAAATTTACTTCAATTTTTTCCATAGTTACTCTTGCTAATTCTTATTTCTCTTCCCCCCTCATTTGTTTGATTCTTTCTCTCCATTTACCCTCATCCCTCCTTAAAAGTATTTTGCTTCTGAATAATCTTAACCCAATCTGCTCTCCAATCTAGAACCCCTTTCTCCCTCCCCTTGTCTCTTATCACCTTCGCCTCCTTCTATTCTGTAGGGTAAGATAAATTTCTTTACCCAATTCTGTGTATATATGTTATTCCCTCTTTAAAACAATTCTGATGAGATAAAGTTCACTTACTCCCTTTTATTTCTTCCATTAACAGTTTTTCTTTCATCTTTTATGGCACATACTTTACACAATCTACTTTTCTCTTTCTCTTTCTTCCAGCAAATTCCATTCTCACTCCTGAATTTTATTTTTTAAGCTATCATCCCTTCTCTTTCAACTAACACCTTTACCCTCTCTATATACTCCTTCTAACTGCCTCAATAATGAAAATATTCGTATAAATAACAAATATTACCTTCCTATATAGGAAAGCAAACAATCCAACCTCATTGTGTTCTTTATGATGCCCTTTCTTGCTTATCTTTTTATGCTTCTCTAGAGTCTGGAATTTGAAAGTCAAATTTTCTATTCAGCTGTCGTCTTTTAATTAAGAATCTTCGAAAGTTCTCTATTTCTTGAATATCGATTTTCCCCCTGAAAGATTTTACACAATTTTGCTAGGTAGGTGATTCTTGGTTATACTCAAAGTTCCTTTGCCCTCTGAAATATCATATTCTAAGCCCTCCTTTCATTTAAGGCCAAATGCTAAATTTCACATTATCCTGACTGTGAGTCTATGATACTTGAAGGTTTTTTTTTTCCCCTGACTGCTTGGAATATTTTCTCCCTTACCTGGGAGCTCTGGAATTTGGCTATATAATTCATGGCAGTTTTCATTTTGGTATCGTATCAGGAGGTGGTTAATGAATTCTTTTTTTAATTATTAATTACATTCATTTATTATGGATATGTATATACACACAAAATAGTTAAATACAAAGTAGTTTGTCAGATACATGATAATCAGTTGTGAACATCACAGAAATCTCCATGTAGGAGATGTTGTGTATGGTTAATGAATTCTTTCAATTTCTCTTCAATCTTCTGCTTCTAGAATATCAGGCAAATTTTCCTTGATAATTCTTTGAAAGATGATGTCTAGGGTCTTTTTGTGGCTTTTAATTTTACAATTAAAAAAATATTTCCACTGGATCTATTTTCTAGGCCAGTTGTTTTTCCAATAAAATATTTCACATTGTCTTCTTTTTTTAATTCTTTTATTTTGTTTTAATCTTTTTGTATTTCTCATCATCTTTCACTTCTATTTGCTCAGTCCTAGTTTCTAACAATTGCTTTTATATGTAAGCTTTTGTACCTTCTTTTCCATTTGTCCAATTCTATCTTTAAAAAAATGTAGTTTGTCAGGGCAGCTAGATGGCACATTGGATAAAGCACTAGCCCTAAATTCAGGAGGAACTGAGTCAAATCTGGACTCATACACTTAATACTTCCTAGCTGTGTGACCCTGGGCAAGTCACTTATTCCCAATTGCCTATGGGGAAAAAATTGTTTTCCAAAATCAATGCAACCAAAATTAGAAAGGAAGCAGAAAGGTGGGGAAAAATGTTTATAGCCAGTATCCTTAATAAAGGCTTCATTTCTAAAATATATAGAGAACTGACTTAAATATTAGAATACAATTAATATTAGAATTCAAGTCAGTTACCAATTGACAAATGTTCAAAGGATATGACAATTTTCAGATGAGGAAATTAACGTTATTTATAGTTATATGAAACCAGTACTCAAAATCACCATTGATTAGAGAAATGTAAATTAAAACAATGCTTTAGTACCACCTCACACCTCTCAGACAGGTAAAGATGACAGGAAAAAAAAATGCTAAATATTGGGAGATTGTGAAAAAACTGGGGCACTAAAGTATGTTTGTGGAGTTGTGAAATGATTCAACCATTCTGGAGCAATTAGGAATTATGCCCAAAGGGCTATAATACTGTGCATACAATTTGATCCAGCAATGTCATTATTGGGTCTATATCCCAAGAAAATCATAAGGAGGAAAAGGGACACTTATGTGCAAAAATGTTTGTAGCAGCCCTTTCTGTAGTGGTAAGGAATTGATGATTGAATGTCCATCAGTTGGAGAATGGCAGAATAAGTTCTGGCTTAGGAATATAATGAAATATTATTGTTTTATAAGAAATGGTAAGCAGGTGGCAGTTAGATGGTATAATGCATGAAACGTCAACCCTGAAATCAGGAGAACCTGAGCTCAAATTATGTCTAAGACAATTAACAGTTGTGCGACTCTGGGCAAGTTACTTAACTCCAATCGCCTCACAAAAACAAACAAAAGAAAAAACAAAAACAACAAACAAACAAAAAAAATCAATGAACGTCAGAAAAGTCTGGAAAGATTTACAGTGAAGGGAGCAGAACCAGGAGAGCAATGTGCTTGGTAACAAGATTACATGAATAATTATGATGGACTTGGCTCCTTTCAGCAATTCAGTGATTCAAGACAATTCTAATAGACTTGATGGAAAATGTTACTCACATCAGAGAGAAGAAGTAGGGAGACTGAATGTGATCAAATATAATATTTTCACTTTTTGTTTGTTTGCTTGATTTTTCTTTCTTGTTTTTTTTTCCTTTTTTCTTCTGATTTTTCTTGTGCAAAATGGCAAAATTGAAAAAAATTTAAAAGAATTCATATGTTTAGCCTTTATCAGATTGCTTATTGTTTTGGGGAGGGAGGAAATAAGGAAAGGAGGGAAAAATTCTGAAAGACAAAATCTTACAAAAAATAAATGTTGAAAACAATCTTTACATGTATTTGGAATAATATAAACGAAAAAAAAAAGTTTGCTTTTTTTTTCATTAATGATATTTTTTTCCCTACTTAGTCAATTCTACTTTTCAAGATTTTTTTTTTCCTTCAGTAAATTTTTGTTCCCCTCTTTCCATTTGGCTGATTCTGCTTAAAGCATTCTTCTCCTCATTGGCTTTTTGTGCTTCTTTTAACGATTGGCCTAGTTTGTTTATAAGGTTTTTTGTTTGTTTGTTTTAGTATTTTTTGTGTCTCCTTTAGCAAGTTTCTTGCATGACTCTCATTTCTCTTCCCAGTTTTTCCTCTACTTCGCTTACTTAATTTTCAAAATATTTTTGTGATCTTCCTTGGTTGGAGACCAATTCATATTTTTCTTGGAGGCTTTGGGTATAGGAGCTTTGACTTGGTTATCTTCTGAGTGTGCGTTTTGATTTTCTTGTCATAGTAACTTTCTCTGGTCAGATTCTTTTGTTCCTGTATTTTTCTGATTTTCTCAGTTTTTGAATTGACTTTAAACTCTTTGGAAAAATAGTACTTTGCTGGGTACATTGTGCCAAGAAGCAGGGCTTTTATGCAGCTGGTTTCAGAGATACTTCTAGCTACCAGTAAGTTTTCAGTTTTTCCAAGATTGTATTTTCTAAGGAGAGATATGTCTACTTCTCTCATGGATTCCACTCTAGTTTGTGAGTGATCACAAGCGCTCTTTTCTGCTCTGGAATTGTGAAACTTACTCACTGTGGCTGCAAGCTCTGGTGTACTAGTGTTTCTATTTGCCCTGGCATTGCCACCCAGGACTGTGACCTTGACCTGAATTTGTGCAAAGTAACTACTTTTTGCCTCAATGCCAGCAAAAAGCCTCTTCTAATCTCCTTCTGAGCAGTTGTTCCACTCTCTTATCTTCTGTGTGCTGAGACTTGTGGGATTAACACTGTTTCTCTTTATTCAGTGACTTCCAAGGTCTGCTCCTAATTTGATATGGCCAGAGCTATTGTGGTACAGCCTGAGATGGACTGAACTCCACTCTTGCCCTGGTGCAACAGAACTTTCTTGCCAACCTTCCAAGATTTCTTGGGCTGGCAAATAGTCTCATTCTTCTTTGTGGGTTCTGTTGCTCTAGAATTTATTTAGAGTCATTATTTAAAGGGATTTGGAAGAGACCTCAGGTCAGTTCCATTACCACACCATCTTGATTTTGACTCCTTAACATTTTAATACTTCTGAAAAGACATTAAATAGGTACGTATTTTGTACAACAATGTCACATCAGTTATTACCATCATAATTGTATATATATATATATATATATATTATCGTCACAATTAGATATGTGTTATACAAACTTTCAGGGAAAGGAATGCCAGAAATCAGTTTTTGTTGGATGCCAGTTTATTAGTATGCAAAATTCTATCACTTGAGATGTGAGCAAAAAGTGGAAAGACAAAGCAAGTATAATAAGCTAAAAATTCTATACAAAGTGAACAAGCATACTACCACAAGATAGTTGAGTGCCACAGTGGATAGAGAGTTTATCCTGAAATCAAGAAGACCAAAATTCAAATGTGTTCTCAACATAAGTTATGTCCTTAAATAAGTCACTTCATCTCTGTATTGCTCAGTTTGCTAAAATGTAAAATGGGCACAATAATTAGATGTACTTCCTATATCTGTTTTTAGACTGAAATGAAGTACACCATAAAATCAGGAAATCACAAATTTTAAGAGCAGCAGGGGACCTTAGATATTGTCTGGTTCAATTAAATCACTTAACATAGAAAATAAACAAAACAAAGCAAAACTCAGGTTCAAGAAAGGGAAGAGATTTGGCCTTGATTACAGAAGTAATATAAAACAGAGAGATACACCACCACCTTATTTTATTAATTTTTATACAGTATTTTATTTATTCATCAATTGTATATCAAGACATTTTTAGCATTCATTTTACAAGATTTTGAATTTCAATTTTCCCCTTTTCTCCCTTTCCTTCTTCCTAAAATTGTAGGCAATTTAAAACAGGATATGCTCGTCTTCATGCAGAACTTATTTTCATAGTGAGTCACAGTTATGAAAAAAGAAATAGATTAAAAAAGAAAAAGAAAAAAACACAAAACACAAAAAGTGAAAAACATGCTTCAATCTGCATTGTGTTCATCAGTTCTTTATTGATAACATTTTTTCTTAAAGAATCCTTTTAATTAAGTTACTTATTTTATACTATACCAATCAATCTACAAAAAAATTATGAAGTTAGAAAAAATTAAAACAATACTAATTTTAAAAGTTCAAAAATACTATTTGAATTAATGATAAATAAATGCAAAATAATTGTACTTAGCTATGTGTACCAGATCTAAAAGTATATTATAAATTGACAATCATCAAAACTATTTAGTGCTAGTTGAGAAACAAAGCAATAGATCAGTGGTTAGGTATATAACTGTAGTAATTTACAGTTTCACAAATTCCAAAACTCCATCCTTTGGGATAAGTACTCAATATTTGACAAAAGTTTCTGGAACAACTGGAAAGTACTATGGCAAAAACTACGCAGAAAATCTTCCCACCCTCTATATGAAGAAAAGGTAAAAATGAGTAAATAATTTCAAAGTAATGTACATAATTTCAATATGATCAAATTAGGAGAGCAAGCAATAGTTAAACATATCTATGAAGAAGGGAAGAACTTATTATAATACCAGAACAATATCAAAAATTTTAATTATTTTTTAAATTACACAAACAAAAACAAGGCAACTAAGATTAGGGGAAAAAAAACAAATCTGGGGAACAATTTTAAAGCCAATATTTCTTATAAAGGCCTTCTTTCACAAATATGTAGAGAATTGAGTCAAATTTATAAGAATACAAAACATTCCCCCATTGATAAATGTTTAAAAGGTATGCACACTAAGTTTTCAGTTGAAAAAAAATTAAAGCAACATATAGTCAAATTAAAAAAATGTTCAATCACTATTGATTAGAAAAGTGGAAATTAAATAAAAAACAAAAACAAAAACAAAAACAAAAACAAAACAAAACAAACAAACAAAAAAAAAAAAAAAAACAAAACTGAGGTACCACAACCCATATTGGCTAATTAAAATGGAACAGAAAATTAAATGGTAATTTAATTAAATTGGTAAATGGAGAAATTGGGACACATGCATTGTTAAAAGAGATGTAACTTCTTCTAAGTAAATGGCAAATCCTGACCCTATCTGAAGCAAAAGCAAAAACAGACTTCATGAAAATGAGGTAAAGAAGAAAATTATATCTTGCTAAAAGGAATGATTCTAGAAAAGCTCTCTTCTAGAGAACAATTTGAAACTATGCCTAAATGTCTTTAAAGTAGTATATAACCATTCACCTAGCAATAACACTATTAAACCTATATTCCAAAAGGATCATGAATTATCTATGTGTACAAAAATGTTCATGTCAGCTCTTTTTGTTGGTGACAAAGAAATGGAAGCTGAGTAGATGTTCATCAATTGGGAAATGACTGAACAAATTTGATATGTGAATGTAATGTAATACATTGATATATAAGAAATAATTAGCAAATGGATTTCAAAACAAAAATAAAATAGAAACAATACATGGACTTGTATGAGCTGGTGCTGAGTGAAATGAGCAGAACTAGGAGAATACTGTAAATTGTAAAAGCAACATTGTACAATGATCAAATACAATAAGAAATCTTCTTAGCAATACAATGATCCAAGACAATTCCAAGGATTCATGATGGAAAATGAGGATCACATCCAGAGAAAGAATTATATAATCTCAATGCAGATCAAAGCATACTATTTTTACTTTTTGTTTTATTCA
Organism: Myrmecobius fasciatus; assembly: GCA_023553655.1. Classification (NCBI taxonomy): domain Eukaryota; kingdom Metazoa; phylum Chordata; class Mammalia; order Dasyuromorphia; family Myrmecobiidae; genus Myrmecobius; species Myrmecobius fasciatus. The sequence continues at coordinate 8,585 of JAJPUD010019049.1, forward strand.
TTTGTTTGTTTGTATGAGTTATTTCTCCCTTTTTTCTACTTTCACAAGATGAGTAATGTGGAAATATATTTACATAATTGCACATGTATAGCCTCTATCAAATTATGTTCCATCTTGGCAAAGGGGAATGACAGGGAGGGAAAGAAAAAAAAAACATTTGAAAAGCAAAATTTTTTAAGCATATTGTTGAAAGCTATTTTTCTATGCATGAGGAAAAAATACAACTTACCAAAAAAGGAGAAAAAAGAATTTGGATGCTATTCCACGTTTTGCCTGCATGTTTAGTATTGATATTACTTCAATGTATATTATTCCTTTTAGCCAAATATAGTTTTCTTCTTTATTTCATTTTCATGAAGTGTGTTTTTGCTATTGCTTTGTATAGGGTCAGAGTTTGCCATTTAGCTCTTCTGGCCTATTAGCCAATGTAGAAGGTATAAGACAGTATCTTAGAATTTCTTTGATTTGTAATTCTCAAATCAAGATTGAACTAGAGGGGGGTGGAGCAAGATGGCGAAGTGCAGACATCATTCTCTGTGAGCTTCTCTGATCCTAAGCCCCAGAACAAATTAAGCCTCTGAAATGATTCTGAAGTAAGATCTCCATCAAACACCTGGAGTTCAACACACTTCTATCAAAAATTACCTTGGAAGAACTCCGGTGCAGGTCTGTTTCAGATGGGCAGGGGATCCACTTGCTCAGGTGCACCAGCGCACAGCCAGGGCGGAAAACTGGGGCTGAGATGGAGGTTGGCGGATTCTAGGCACCCAGGAAGCCCCTGGAAGACACTTGGGCCACTTTGCTCTGCTTGCAGGCAGGTGCTTTGGCAGATCTGCCTTTGGTAAAGGGTGGATTAAGAGCAGCTGAGAGCACAGACCTAGCAATGACTTAGTCCAACCAGTCCTGCACCAGAAGTCAACTATGTGAACTTCCCCAGGGCAAATTTAAATGGCTACCAGTCCCCTGCTTTAATAAGCCCTCAAAATCTAAGAAAATGAGTGTTCTGAAGGTGAATATAGGAAAATTATAGCAATTTACTTCTTAGTTCACTATCTTGACTCCCAGAAGTCTGTATCACCTTTTATTTAAAATGCAAATTTTTATTTGCTATGCAATGTGTGATCTAGATGCTTCTATACCTCATCAATGTCACATTCTTGAAAACAAATTGAAAAGAATGTTTCTGGTTGAAAAATCTGAAAAAAATATTTATTTCTTTAAACATTTATCATTAGGATGAAAGAACATTTTTTGAATATTTTTTAAAAATTATATATGTTATGATTATATATCCTGATTCTGGTCAGACCTATTTAATTAGGAACATGTGTAAATGATAACTACCAATTAAAAGACATAATCTCCCAATTTTCAACTTTCTTTAGACACTGCAGACCTCAAATCATTAAAAAAAATTTTAAACTACCAACAAGGAAGAAGAAAATAAAACTATAATTAGGAGGTATTTTGCCCACCTGTATGACAAGAAATCTGACAATATAAGTGAAATGGATGGATATTTACCAAAAAAATAATAATCGTTCAGATTAACAAAAAAAAAAGAAATAAAATACTTAAATAAATCTCATTTTAGGAAAAGAAATTGAACAAACCATCAATGAATGCCCTGAGAAAAAATCTCTAGGGCCAGATGGATTCACCAGTTAATTCTTTTTTTGTTATTATTAAAGCTTTTGATTTACAGAACATGAGTCATTTTTCAACATTGGCCTTTGTAAAACTTTCTGTTCTGAATTTTTTCCTCCTTCCCCCACCTCCTCCCCTAAATGGCAGGTAGTCTAATACATGTTAACTATGTTAAAATATATGATAAATCCAATATATGTATAAATATCTATACAGTTATTTTGCAGCACAAGAAAAAAATGAATCTAGAAAGAGAAAGGAAAAAAAAACCTAAGAAGGAAAAAAGATGTAATCAAACATCAACAGAAAGTGTTAAAATGCTGTGTTGTGGTCCACACTCAGTTCCCACAGGTCTCTCTCTGGGTGTATATGTCTTTCTTCATCATTGAACAATAGAAATCATCTCATTGTTGAAGAGAACCATGTTCATCAGAATTGACTATCGTATAGTTTTATTGTTGCCTTATATGATGATCTCCTGATTCTGCTCATTTCACTTAGCATCAGTTCACGTAGGTCTTTCTAGGCCTCTCTGAAATCATCTTATTGATTTGTTCTTGCAGAACAATAATATTCCATAACATTCATATACCATAATTTATTCAGCCATTCTCCAATTGATGATCCATTCAGTTTCCAGTTTTTTGCCACTACAAAAAGGGCTGCCACAAACATTTTTGAACATGTGGGTCCCTTTCCCTCCTTAAGATCTCTTTGGCATATAAGCCCAGTAGAAACACTGCTAGGTCAAAGGGTATGCACAGTTTGATAATATTTTGAGCATAGTTCCAAATTGTTCTCCAGAATGGTTGAATCTGTTCACAGTTCCACCAACAATGTATCAGTACCAAAAATGTACCAGTTTTCCCACATCCCCTCCAACATTCATCATTAGCTTTTTCCTGTCATCTTAGCCAATTTGACAGGTGTATAGTGGTATCTCAGAGTTGTCTTAATTTGCATTTCTCTGATCAATAGTGATTTGGAGAACCTTTTCATATGACTAGAAATAGTTTCAATTTCTTCATCTGAAAATTGTCTGTTCATATTCTTTGACCATTTATTAATTGGAGAATGTCTTGAATTCTTATAAATTTGAATTAATTCTCTATTTATTATAGAATTGAGGTCTTATCAGGACCTTTGAATGTAGGAATGTTCTCCCAGTTTATTACTTCCCCTTTTAATCTTTTCTGCATTAGTTTTGTTTGTACAAAACTTTTTACCTTGATATAATCAAAATTATCTATTTTATGATTGATAATGATCTCTAGTTCTTTTGTTCACAAATTCCTTCCTCCTCACCAGTGAATTCTATCAAACATTTAAGAACAAAATAAATAGACAAATAAGGAGTCCTACCAAATTATTTCTATGACACAAATATGGTGATGATACTTAAATTACAGGAGTCAAAACAGAGGATATTACAACCAGTATTCCTAATGAATATTGATTCAAAAAATAAATAAAATATTTACAAAATGATTACAACAATTTATTATCAGGGCAAAACATTATGGCCAGATGTAATTCATACCAACAATGCGAGGCTGGTTCAAAATTAGGAAAACTATCAATATAATGGTCCATATCAATAACAAAATCAACAAAAATCAAAGAGTAACATTGTGTGGATGATCTATTTTGATAAACTTTGCTCTCCTCAGCAATTAATGATCTAAGACAATTTCAAAAGACTCATTTTGGAAAGTATTGTCCATACCCAGAAAAATAGCTATGGATTCTGAATGCAGAAGGAAGCATACAATTATTACTTTTTTTTCTTTCTTGTGGTTTTTCCCTTTTTTTCTGGCTCTTCCTTCACAACATGACTAATGTGGAAAGATTTTTAATATGATAATACAACGATAACATGTATCATACTAATTAACATCTTTGGAGAAGGGAAGAAGGAAGGGGGATCAAAAAAAGAACCAAAATTAACCATAATCTTCCAAAAGTCAATGATGAAAACTGATCATTTTTTTTTAAGAAAGAACAAACTAATGTCTAGTCAAGTGATTCAGACTGTAACTAAAAAAACAAAATAAAACCACAACCTAATTAAGGGGATTCACAAGGAATGATGATTTTTCCTAGTTTTTTTTTCCATTTTTATCTCCCACTAGTTCATATTGAAACCAGAATCTTCTCAAGCAATTGAGAACAAGTGAAAGAAAATAAAAATAAAACAAACAAATCAGAAAATCCTCAATAGATGAAGACAAAACAATCCAAATACTCTACATTTCCCTTTTAATCCATCAAAGTTCCCATGTACAGTATTCCATATGGAGTAATAACATTCTATAACATTCATATTCCATAATTTATTCTGTAATTTCCAAATTTATGAGAACTCACTTTGTTCCAGTTGTTTGTTTTTTCCCCTCCTATGAAAAGGGCTTCTCTGTCAACAATAAAAACACTTTTGCTTTGCACTTTAGGGGTAGGCATATAATAATTACTCACATTATTTAGCATTTGAAGGTTTAAAAAGTACTTTAAAAATATTAAATCATTTGATCCTCCTAAATACCCTACAAATCTCATGTTATTTTCACTCCATTTTCAAAGTACAGAAAATAAGTTTGAACAAAGTTAAATGACTTGCAATTTCACATAATAATTCTGAGGTAATAATAATTTGAGATAAAATTTATCATAGTTATTTCTAATTCCAGATTTAGTGGTCTGTCCACTATTATCACATAGTTGAGAAAGTAATGTGTAGTTCTGACTAATTTTATGCAAGTGGCTAGACATATAGAAATTTAACTAAAAAGTCAGGTGATTTCAAAAGGTAGGAAAGATCACCAAAAATAAAACAATATTACTTTAATCCAAGGGATTTTCCAGACTATTAATATTTTGAGCTAAGAATTCAATTTTGAAGCTACAATTTCTTGCATACAAGTTTGCATTAATGGGATTTTATAGAATTTGAAACATTCCATTGTCATGAATGATGATGTTTAAGTAATTTTTTGAGAAACAAATCCACAATTTATTATTTATTGTTTTCTAATAAATGTTTCTATTATTGATTCAATAATGTTATCGTCTTAATTCTGTCACATAATTCCTAACTATATATCTTTCAAATATACTAAATTATTATTATTATTTATTATTATTATTATTTGCTGAGGCAATTGGGGTTAAGTGACTTGCCCAGGGTCACACAGCTAGGGAATGTTAAGTGTCTGAGACCAGATTTGAACTCAGTTCTTCCTGACTTCAGGGCTGGTGCTCTATCCACTGTGCCACCTAGCTGCCCCCTCCCCTTTTTTTTTTTGCTTTGGCATTTGGGGTTAAGTGACTTGCCAAGGGTCACACAGCTAGGAAATGTCTGAGATCAGATTTGAACTCAGGTACTCCTGACTTCAGGACTGGTGCTCTATCCACTGCACCACCTAGTTGCCCCTTTAAATTATTTTTCTCCTGTTGAAATTTCAATAATCATCAAGTAATTGGAAAAAAAAACTAAAAACAAAAAACAAACAAACAAAATACTGTTCCGTTAATTCCTTTTTGTCCATTGGATTCATGGAATGAAAAATTGAATAAATCTTGCTATTTCCAATATTCACTCACATGTATATACTTAAATGAATAAATAGCCTGTTCATACATTATATTACATTTAACTCAGTACAATAATTCCCTCATATCTGCCATAGCATTTCCAGAGAATGGAGAGACATCACACAGCAAAACTCTGGATGCAGATGTTTCTACTTCCTTTGCCAATGAAGCCCAGGAAAATAGAAAACTACTCACAGAAAAACCTACCATGGATTCTCAATTAATTTCCAGATGTCAACATATTTTTCAAGATGGATATTTGGTCATTTTTCTCTTTCTGTACCTTCAAATACGGATTCAGACACAACTCAAAAATCTGTGTTGACTGACTGTACAGTAGTTCAAAGAAGGTGGGAAAACTCCTCTATTGGGACTTTCATATATCTGTCATATTAGAGTCATTTTTATAATTCATAATGATGCTCAAAGTGTTGCATGATAGTCATTACATAAAATGTAAAATTTCAGTATTTGTGATATAAACCATGAACCATCAGATGAAGCATTTTCACTTGTCCTGGCAAAGATAAATGAGTGAAAAGACTGCAGATTACTGACAGCTACATGGAAAATATTTATGTAACGTGTGGTGGATTTCATTGCTATTTCTGAAATTCTCCTACATTTTAAGTAATGGTTATCATCTCTATAAAATGAGATATGCCTCTATATTTTGTGCAGCCAGTTTGCTTTAGAGCATCTCTTTACTGACATACAAAGAAAATGTTCTACAACTAATAGAACAATATACAGCAAATCCTATGCTGACAGCTTGATTTAGAATGTTATTCTTTTTTTCCTTTATTTCCCTCTTGCTTTTGAGTTCTGGCTATTTCCTCTATATAAGGACTTTTTTTAGGAATGGTTATTTTTATTTGGTTCATATTATTAATTCTAGTGTTATAATGACAATAGTTTTATTGCCAGAATGTTCTTTAACTCTCTAATGTTCTTTAACACTCTGTATTCAGGAAATTTCCATCAACCCCAGAATTTTATATGTGCATATGGCTCTAGCTAAAATCCTTCAGGATCTTGCAGCAAGATGATAGAATGAAAAGTCTGATTAGTGAAATTGGAAATTTTCCAACAAAGCAAAACTACACTGAAAATAATGAAAAAAATTAGTGAGCAGAAGGAAGGTAATGATTTCAGAAAGTCATTATTCTTCCTGTCATGAAGCTTTTTGGCTTACAATTCCAGCTTCTCTAGAGGTTTTTTTTTTTTTTTAGAATATTTCTAAGTGTAATTGGAATCAGTTAGAATTTCATTTTATTTTTAATAAAGAAAAAATAAACATAATTATCCCTCTATTTTATTTTATTTTTTTGAGATTTTAACTGCTGAAGTAAGGAGGTAGTTCCACTGTAAAGTCACATCTGTGCAATTATCAAGGCTTAGTTTCCAATAAAAAAGGAGCATTTTTGTTTGCTCATAGCTAGATTTGTCATGGTACCATCATAATGTATTCATAATCCTTGTCCACATTGAAGAAGGTATTTTTGTAGGTAGTTCCATTGTTGTGGCTGCAGTTATATTTTTTCTTCAAATCTATTTGAGTTTAAGTTCAGTGCATAGTTATAAAGTTGAAAATGTTTACTGATAAAGTGATTCTTTAACTTTCTTGATTAACTTTTGTATGACTGGAAAGCTAGGTTTGAATGACACCTAAACACTTCTAATGAAGCAAATAACTAATCAAGCAAACAACAAAACACAATCACTTTAGCAGTCCTCAGAAACCATTTGGTAAATTGAATAATTATGAATGGTAACAGTTGAGATTTACTTTAAGCCTGTGTATTTTTCTGGCCATTATAGAATCTACAAGATTCTTCCATATACAGTTCCATGTTTGACTCCATTGAAAATGGATTGCTTGAGAGGCATATGGGAGGGGGGGAGAGGACCTTAATTCTTTGTCCCAATCTTCTCTTCTTTCACCAGAAAAAGAACATAATGAAATATAGAGAGTTTGAAGAATTTGGACTTTCCACAGTTATTTTACTCTCATCTTCCCCTGAACAGCTGGAAGAACATCTGTACTGAAATTCAAAGACCAACTAGATGCATTGAAGAATTCAAATTACAAGATACTATTAGGATTGCAGCAGAGAAATTAACAAATGACTAGCAGAAAATTAATGATCTCTAAAGGAAGTTATTTGGATTTTTGTGACCATTTCAGAGTGAATTTTTTAGATATATATTGAATATTTATTACAAGTTTAAGTCATGCAGAGAAAGAGAATGTAATGGGCAAGTAGAGGAATGTCAGAATTTTTGATTATTCAAATTTAACACCAGAAGATAAAGGTAAAATGAAGAGTGTGACCATCCCTAAACTTTGCTGAGAGAAAAGAGAGGTATGTTATTTGAATCGAAGAGATTAATGAACTTCAAGGTTAGTATGTAGCATAGACTTGAATGTTGAAATTCTTTGTGATAGGAAGGAATTTCTTGGGTTCATAGACAAGAGTACCACAGACTAAATTGGGATATAAATTTTAATGGAAAGAAAATAAAAGAAGGAGACATTGTTAAAGAATCCTGACAAAGGGATAATATAGAAGTGGTGGTGGGGAGAAAGAGGATCTTTCTTGATTTTTCACTAAAATGGAAGGTAAAGGATGAATTCTAATTAGTATTGAAGAGAATGAGCAGCAATGCAGTAATATATGGGGAAATTCTAAATAAATGTAAACAAACATAATAAGAAGAAAAGGCATGAAATGAAGAGAAGTAAGTTCATTATGAAATAATGTAAAAGGTACAGTAGAAGGGGTAGCTAGGGTTGGAGTGAGTAGTAGAAGAGAAAGTGAAAGAGGAAGATAAGCCTGAGACAAAAGGAAGTGGATGTGAAACATTGTTTATGTAAACAATCCATAAGAATTGATTAAACTCTCAACATGATTTACAAAGCAATGTGTATTAAAATAAATAAGTAAATTAAGGAATTAAAAGAATTTATTTAACTCATGCTAACTGTATTAGCTGATGAAGATAGCTAATAATAATTGTTAAACAGCTAATAATGAAGGTTAAAATTTATATGGTGATTTAAGTTAAAAGAATCAAATCCAATACTTAATAGGTGTTATTATTATACCACCTTTAAATATGAGGAAACATATTTTTAAAGTTTAATTTTAGTAAGTGTTTTAGATAGTTTCTTAACTCATTTCTTCTTGAAACCAAGTCCACTATTCCAAATATCAAGATACCTTGGGGGGGGGGGGGGGGGGGGAGGCCGACGTGGCGGAGTTTGGACCCACCATGACCTCCGCTCCTCTGATTATCCCTTAAACCAAGAACAGATTAAGCCTCTGAACTGATTCTGGAGTGAAAGCTCCCTTAAACACTTGGAGTACAACACATTTCCATCAAAAATTACCTTGGAATAACTTGGGAGCAAGTCTGTTTCAGATGGGCAGGGATTGGGCAGCTTGCTGTCCCTCAGGCGGCAGTGTGCAGCCAGGGCAGGAGACTAGGGCTGGGATGGAGCAAGCACTTTGCTCTGCTTATGGGCAGGTGCTTTGTCAGATCTGCCTTTGGTAAAAGGTGGATTGAGAGCAGCTGAGAGTGCGGACCTAGCCCAACCATTCCCAAACCACAGGTCAACTACACAAACTGTCCCAGGGCAAATTGAAGCAGCTGCAGGTCCCCTGCTTTAATGAGACCTTAAGCTCTAAAAAATGACTAAGAAACAAAAGAGAGCTTTCCCCATAGACAGCTTTTATGGAGAGGAAAAAGAGCAGACCCCAGATCCTGAGGTTCCTAAAGAGAAAGTAACACCAGAAGAAACCACAAGGGGAGACATGAGCTGGTCCCCATTTCACAAGGCTTTCCTGAAAGATTTCATAAAGAATCTCAAAAGAGAGTTAGAAGAAAAATGGGGAAATTAATTGAGATCAGTGCAAGAAGGATATAATGCCCTACAAAAGAGATATGAAAAAGACACCAACTCACTGAAAAACAAAATTGGTGAAATGGAAAAAGACACCAACTCACTGGAAAACAAAAAAATTGTGAAATGGAAAAAGACAACAACTCACTGAAAAACAAAATTGGCAAAATGGAAAAAGAATGCAATGAACAAAAAAAAAATTCAATTGGCCAGTTACAAAAGAAGCTAAAAAAGATAACTGAAGAAAATAATATTTTAAAATTTTCACAGAGGCCTGGAGAAACTTGCATGAACTGATGCTGAGTGAAGTGAGCTGAACCAGGATATCATTATACACAGCAACAACTGTACTATATGATGATCAATTCTGATGGACATGACTCTCTTCAACAATGAAATGTTTCAAACCAGTTCCAATTGTTCAGTGAAGAAAGCCGTATACATCCAGAGAGAGGAATATGAAATGTGGACCACAACTTAACATTTTCATGCTCTCTATTGATGTTTGCTTACATTCTGTTTCCTTTCTCTGATTTTTTTTTCTTGCAGATATGATTTTTCTTGCACAATAATGATAAATGTGGAAATATGTATACATATATTTGATTTGTCAAGTATTTTAACATAATTAACATGCAGTGGATTTCCTGCCATCTAGGGGAGGGATGGGGACTGGGAGGGAAAATTTGTAACAGAAAGCCTTGTAAGGGTCAATGTTGAGGAATTACCTATACATATGTTTTGCAAATAAAAAGCTTTAATAAAGAAAAAAAGATACCTAGATGCAGAAATTAAATATATATACATACATACATATATATATGTATATACATATATATATATACATATATAAATTCCTCCTTTTAAAGAGGGTTACATTCTAGCTGGGAACAAATAAATAATGTAGGAGCAAAGTAACATGTAGCAGGAGTTTTTTGTCATAGGGTAATAGAGAATTGCAGATTGATTATGATACTCATTCTCAGGTGCTATACCAGGGAATCTCTATGTCTTTGTTTACTTCAGGGTAACGGATAAAAACAGATAGACGATGAGCTGGAAAACAGATCTGGTATAACTGCTCCCACCACCAACTTGGGATTGGATGGTGGTTGTTGTACTTGCTTTTTGTCTTTTCTTTCTAAAAAGATGGCATTAAGTAGGTAATGCCATGAAACACAAGTGAATTGGATTTAAGTGAGTGAGGGCTATTCCTAGTCACCATCCTCACTTTCTCCTCTGATACAGTGGCAAGGGTTTAACAAGGAAGAAACAGGGCTGAAGATGACAAAGAATTATATGTTTACTATTGTTAATGTTGTTAACTTGTTCTCATTTTTAAATGGGTATCAGATGATAATTGTCTGAAGATAAGTTGATGACCTGCTAATAATCCTTTATATTTATTATTATTCATATTACTGCAAATTAGATAATTGAATTCATATAATGAGATGCAATTTCATTTTCTGTGGTCTCACTGAAAATGCTTTGGGGATAAGGCCAGCAGCAGATAGGACAACATTTCTATTTCTAATGATGACTCGGTTCTAGTATAGTTTCTTTTTTGAGTCTCAATAATAGATGGGCAGATATTTATAGTTTGGGGATTTATTACTGTTTCAAATATTAAGGATAGCAAGTTTCTATTTCATAATTATAGCTATATCTTTGTATCTTTCTGGATATGAAATGGATACAAATTGTTTTTATTTTCCCAATCTGCAGTGATTGTTATTTGTTATATGTTTTGTATGATTTCATGTTATAATCTAACTCAATTAATATATCTAGCATACTTTAATTAAAATATTATTTTAAAAATTCTGGAGACAATAGAATAATCCTGCATTACCATAATAAATCCTACTGTTTTCATAAACAAATCCATTTTATCCAGTCATTTTAATCAATATGTAACTAGCTAAATTCTTCTGGATTTTGCCCACTGAGAATCTTTGATTCCATTTATGAATTTCAGCAATTTAACAGGTTTCATCCAAAAATAAGCATCTTTAGTTACATACAAGAAATCCAGGGACACGTACTTAATATCAGTCTTTGCTTTTGATTAGTGAAATGATGTTTGCTAATTCCAAAGGAAATATTTATGTAGACTTTTTATAATGTTTTTTAATATTATGTTCTGAGAATGTCTATCAATTTGCTTTTTCAAGATTTTGTTCCATATTGTTTCTTTTACTAAAAAGGCATTCAAGTTTTGTATTAAGTCTAACAGCGCAATATTGATATAACCTTAAAAAATTCTCTATACATCCTTAACAATTCTCTAAATTCTATAAGTTTATTACTTGATAGTTCCTTCTGCAGTAAAATTAATTAATTCCTTGGGATTATTGCAAATACAAAAAGGAAACAAATTTATTTTATTATTTTGGGAGTTTGTTTTACACCTTGGTTTTAGCATAATAGTTTTCCTTCCATCAAATTCAATAGAATATTCAAATGTCAGTATCTTCTTCTCATTTGCAAAGTTACCTGATGCTTCTTTGTTTTGTCATCAATTTATTTATTAGGGAAAAACTTTTGGAGGTTTTATTGACTGAAGATATTTGATAATCTCAGGTTCTTAACTTTTCTTAATAGATGATAGTATAGTTTAGATTTGTTTTGATATTTTCTTATTTGTAGTCTTTTGTACCAAGCAATTACTTATTATGGAAATGAAGATAAACATTTAAATGGGAAAAAATAAAATACACATCTATGAAGGAGGCATAGGGTCCAGAATGAAGAAAGACATTTTTTGCAAGAGAGGGGAATGATATTCTCCAGCCTTCACATAATGTTCTTTTCTTTTCTCTGTGACTTGGAGTTAAAAGTATGATCATAAAAATGATGTGATTTCTTTCCTGTCGTTGGGAGGATGTTTCTAAATTTGTTATTAGATAGTATTGGTACAAGGAAAATATACAAGTATTCTATCTATTTCATAGGCATTCATTGTTTAACTGACAGCAGTTGTTTCTATCTTTACTGAATCACCTCCAACAAATATGTTTTCTGGATTTTTTAATTTTTTTACTGTTTTGTCTTTTTTTTGTGGTTCCAGAACATAAAAGATGGTGTTTTTGTACTATTTTCAATCTGTAGTTAATCATCATTACAGCACTGAATGGAACATTTTTGCATTCTTAGCCTGACTATGCTATATTCTCCTACCCCAATCTAGTTTTTATATTTTTTGCAGTATTTACATCAAATTGACTGTATAATTAACCAAATTATTGGCAGCACCATAACTTAAGTTTGACATTTAGAAATCCTGTTAGGCATACAAAACTGCCATGATATTCTTAGGGAATACAGAATCCCCATTGTATATCACCCTGACTAGGTATTTCTTAGTTTTCATTGTCCTTTGTTTACAAGGATAATGGATTAGTTTTTGAGGGAGATATTATCAATGTTATTTTTATAAATTGCAAATAATGCTCCAAGTACATAATACTGATGATATCATTATATAGCCCCAAAAATGTAAATTATAGAATAATTTCTAATGTATATATTACATCATAAATATATTTGTATAAACATATATTATTTTTCTCAATTGAATTTTTCTATCATTATCAAAAAAATGAGAAAATGGAACAACACCACATACCAATAGGATTTTTAACTCCAACATTTCTTATTAGTTTTGAAATAATGTTTGATAGAGTTTTTATATAGTCTTTGCCAATTGAGCTCTCTAATTTTCATGCACATTTTCAAAAAAAATTGTATTTTTCTAGGACATTTTGGCCTTGCTTTTATTGTTATTTCAACTACCAAACCCAACTTTTAGAAACCTTCATAGAGGAAGGTAAATAGTACAACTCTAGGTTCATCAGAATCATGTTTTCAAATCTTTCTACTAATAACCCCCCCAACTCCATCCCATTCTGCTTCCTGTTCTGTGAAATGAAATCAGATAAAGCATCATTGTCTATGAAAAGGATATGTCAATGTTCTGTTTATAGTTCTAATGTGACATCTTAGACCAAATCAACTTTTCTTGTCAAAGACTTCCCCATATGTGTTATCTATATCTATGCTAAATGAAGTTTCATTTCCAATTTCTAATAATTTTGCTATACAATGCCATTAGAAAGAAAGACATGAATTGAGTGACCCTTTTATATTTGTATTCTGAGTGCTTAACACAGTTTTTCACACATAATAAATGTGTGTGCATGTTTAATTTATTAATTCAGTTTCTGGTTTGCTAAGTTTGGGAAACGTCTTCAGTAAGCTGTTCATTAGTGATAAATTCCTGGCCCTTGGAATTCTATGTTACCCCACAATGTGTAAACTCCCCTTAATTATGTTAAATTCTTCTTTCTTTTCTATAGTCAAAATGAATGCATGAGAAAAAGGGGTAGACCTAATTGCAAAATGGATGCACTACTGGAGGAACTGAGTCATAACAATCTTTAAGTTTTCTCTATAAATTAAACCACAAGACTGGAGATAGTATTGGTCAAAATGAAAGAGCATTGCAGAAGGGTTCATGAGTTTTTTTCTTAAATGAAAAAATAAAACAGTAGAAAAAAAGATAAATATAATATATCAAAATCACAATGAAGTATCACTACATAGGATATTTTTCTTATTCTATATTATAGAGTTCAAGACAATCATGAAAAAAGTAACATTTTCATGAAAAAAATATTGTAAAGAATGAAAAATCTCCAAATAAAAACAACATATACTCTGATAATTAGTGATTAAGATAAAAGGTAAAAAAAAAGAGGAATTGACAAGAATGGGGATGACAGGAGAAAAATAAATGTGCATGATAATTTTGGTGTATATTTGAAAAGAATAGCAGACTGCATCATATGTTTGCAGTTTCATATATACTAATCTTTTTCATTGTACTATGCTATAGAAATGTTTACTTTATTCAATAAATTAAAGAAGATAAGTTTGAAATGTGAGAATTTTTTTCCTGATTCATCTTCAAGCATTCTATCCAATACCTTGAAATTTGTTCAAAGTATTGATTTTTTTTTAATATAATGCTTTTTATATGATATGTCTCAAAAAGGTTTGGTAAAGTTTTATGCTCAATTTTAAAGTTTAAGTTTAAAACTTTAAAATGGTATTAATACTTTTGAAAATTATTATATCAACTCTCATCTTTCTTCATATATTCTAGAATTATAAACATTCTGCTTTAAAATATACATCTTTTATTCTAAGAGTATTAGTATAGCATTGAGTATAAATCTAAAGAATGGAAACATAACTACTAACAGAACAGTGAAACTATCAACAAAGATCCAGTATTAATCTTTCAGGTTTATAAAATTTCAATGTTATTACTTTGACAAATAACTTCAAGGTTCCCCTTTAACTTAGAACTAACTTAGATACAAGAACTCAAACTCAGAAGAAAGCAAAATGAAAACATACTTCAAAATTATCCTTTTTTCTTTGACATCCTGTACCTCAAGAATTTGAAGGGTGTGTGATTACCAAAATTATTTGATGTTCAAAAAATATATTACATTCTGTAGACATATTATTCCATGTTTGAAATAAAACAAAACAAAACAAAACAAAAAATGTCAGATCATGAAAACACTAAGAAGAATTCAGAGTAAAGAGAAAGTCATATGATCCAAAAATCAGAGGAAAGGTGAATTGGTGCAGGTGGCATGAGTCTCAATACACTTTTTTAAAGTTTATTTTTAAATTTAAAGTTTACAGATAATTGGAAATTTACAAAGCCTATTCCCTGAAAACAATTAAGCAAAGTAACACTAGATTTACAAGCAGTATTCAAGAGAACTGTTCATTATAATATCCTTACCCTGCCTTTTTTTGATTAATGTGAATTTTTTTTAATTAAAAATTATTTTCTTTCAATTAGCAAACTTTTGTCTCCTTTTCATTCATGAGCACATTAGACTTCAGAGAAAAGACAAAGCACCCATTCTTTCTATTTTCTTTTTTTTTCCTTTAACATTTTAAAATATATCATTTTGCTTCCATGTGGACTGCATTACAATTTTTCTGCTTTCATAAAATAATTCTGTTACTTTGATTGGCATCTACTGCACAAGTAAATTTCATTAGTATTGACATATTTATTATATCTGCTTATCTTATCAATGAGCAGTCAGTATTTTTATAATTGTTTTAATTTATATTTCTATTTAAAAAGTTGCCTCTTTTATTTAGATAGTTATTATGCATATTTTGTAGACAGATGCGATGATTTTGTTTTATTAATCCAGAATTTTCTCTTGCTTTCAATTTTGTTAATCTCTATATTTTCAAAATTTCACATTTTCTTTATTATTTCTATTTTTATTCTTTAACTGTGGTAATTTAAATTTTTCTAGTTATGAAATGGTATTCTAAATTTACCAATCTATTCTTTCTCTCCTTTTTTTTTTGTTTATTATGATGCTTAGAGATATCATTTGGCCACTAAAGATTCCTATGCTTCCACTAAAATCTGGCATTTTGCTCTTTATTGTTATCTTTAATCAATTAACCAAAAAGTCTCTAATTTGGTTTTTGATCATCAAATTTTAAGTATTAATTTTAATCTCCAGTTTATTTTTAAAACTATTTAAATTATATTTTATTTTATATAAGTTATGTAGACTTGTGGTCAGTAAATTGTATGTATAACTAGGCAACAACAGCCAGGATATGATGTGGCTACTCCTAGCACTATGAGTAAGTCACTAAATAAAAAAGTCCTCTGCATTCAAAGACAAATCTCACAACTCTCCAAAGCTTAAAGCTACACATGAAAATTGGTAAAGTGCTCCCAATGCTCCAGGAGAGAGCTTGATTTTAAAAGCCATGAAATAGTCAAGAAAACAAAAGAAAAGAAAAGGAAGGGAGGGAGGGAAAGAGAGGGAAAGAAGAAAGAAAGAAGGAAGAAAGGAAGGAAGGGAAGGAATGAAAAAGAGACGGAAGGAGGGAGGAAAGGAGTGGCAGGGGAAGGAGGAATGGTTAAAAAAAGGACAGAGAAAGGGAGGAAGGAAAAAAGATAGGAAAGGAGAGAGGGATAGAAGAAAGAAGGAAGAGGAAAGGAAGGAAGGCATAAAGGAAGGAGAGAAAGAAGGAAGAAAGGAAAGGAGGGAGCAAGGAAGGGAGGAAGGAAGGGAGGAAGAAAGGGAGGGAATAAAAGAAAGGGAGGAAGGAAGGAAATAAAAGAAAGGGAGGAAGAGAGGGAGGAAGAGAGGAAGAAAGGAAGGAAGAAAGGAAAAAAGGAAGGAAGGAAGAAAGGGAGGATGGAAGCCAGGAAGGGAAAAAATAACCTTGATCATAGAAAACTACTTTAATGACAGGGAAGATCAAAACACCAACTCAGAAGAACACAAAAATGTCTACATCCAAACCTCAAAGTGGGATATGAATTGGTCTCAAACCCAAAGAGCATTGGAAGAGTTCTTAAAGAACTCTTAAAGAGTTTTAAGTCAAATAAGAGAGGTAAAAGAAAATCTGGAGAAAGGAAATTAGATATATACAAGAGAGAGTCAACAGCTTGGAAAATGAAAGACAAAAATTAAAGAAAACAACCACTTTAAAAGTAAAATTAGCGGGGGGCGGAGCCAAGATGGCGAACTGCGGACAGCTTTCTCTGTGAACTCCCTCCCACATTCCCCCAACCCAGACAAAGTAAGCTTTAAAACTGGTTTCCGAGTGAGGTCCTCGCCAAGCATTTGGACTACACCGCACTTCTATAAAAGATCTACCTTGAAAGAACTCCGGAGAAGGTTAGCCTCAGGGGAAATCGGCCGCTGGTCGCGATCGACTCCAGCCGGGGCGGAAGTCAGGGCTGCGATAGAGGGGCGGATTTTGGGCACCCAGGAAGCCCCTGGGAGACGCCTGGGCCACTTTGCTCTGCTTGCGGGCAGGTGCTTTGGCAGATCTGCCTTTTGAAGGGGGTGGATTGAGAAAAGCTGAAAACGTGGTCCTGGTGCAAATCTAGCCCGACCAGCCTCAGACCGGAAGTCAACTCGGCAAACTGCCCCAGGGCAAATATAAATTGTTGCAGTTTTCTCGGCTTTTGACCAATATCCCAACTTTAAATCATGAGCAAGAAGCAGAAGAGAGCTCTCACCATAGAAAGCTTTTACGGAGAAAAAATAGAACAGTCCCCAGATCCTGACATTATGAAAACAATCCCAGATGAAGCCACAAAGGCAGACTTAAGTTGGTCTCCCTTTCAGAAGGCTTACCTGGATGATTGCATTAAGAATCTCAAAAGAGAGCTAGAAGAAGAATGGGGAAATAAATTGAGATCAGGGCAACAGAAATATCAAAAACTGGAAAATAGGACTGGTGAATTGGAAAAAGAAAACAGTTCACTGAAAAACAAAATTGGTGAATTGGAAAAAATCACCAATTCACTGGAAAATAAAAATGGTGAACTGAAAAACAAAATTGGTGAATTGGAAAAAGACAACAATTCACTGAAAAACAAAATTGGTGAATTGGAAAAAGACAACAATTCACTGAAAAACAAAATTGGTGAATTGGAAAAAGACAACAATTCACTGAAAAATAAAACTGACAAAATGGAAAAAGAATGCATTGAATCCAGAAATTCAATTGGCCAGCTACAAAAGGAGCTAAAAAAGATAACTGAAGGAAATAATACTCTAAAAATTAAAATTGAACAAATAGAAGTAAATGACTCAATAAGACTTCAAGAATCAGTTAAACAAAAACAAAAAAATGAAAAAATAGAAGAAAATATGAAATATCTCCTAGGAAAAACAACTGACTTGGAAAACAGATCCAGGAGAGACAATTTAAGGATTATCGGACTCCCTGAAAGCCACGATGAAAAAAAGAACCTGGATGCTATCTTCCAGGAAATCATGAAAGAGAATTGCCCTGATGTTTTAGAATCAGAAGGCAAAATTGGCATTGAAAGAATTCACCGATCACCTCCAGAAAGAGACCTCAAAATTAAAACCCCAAGGAATATCGTGGCCAAATTTCAGGACTATCGCACCAAGGAAAAGATATTGCAAGTAGCTAGAAAGAAACAGTTCAAATACCGAGGAACTGTCATTAGAATTACACAGGATCTGTCAGCTTCCACATTGAAGGATCGAAGGGCCTGGAACCAGATATTCCGAAAGGCAAAAGAACTTGGATTACAGCCAAGAATAAGTTATCCAGCTAGAATGAGCATCATCTTCCAGGGAAGAAGATGGTCATTCAATGATACAGGAGAATTTCACCTATTTCTAATGAAAAGACCTGATCTGAACAAAAAATTTGACCTCCAAATAGAGAACTCAAGAGAAACATAAAAAGGTAAAAAGGAAAACTCTTGAGACCTATATTCCTACTATAGGTATCCTTTAAAGAATGGCAGTATAATTTGATTTTTCTTTGATAATAATGGAAAAGAAATTAGAGGTGGAAGGGATACCATACTGAAAAAGAAAAAGGGGGGAGGGGGGAAAAGGAGGCAAAATAAAGTAAAAATATAGGAGGTAAAATAAGGCAAAATCTCATAAAGAGACATAGAAGTTCTAATATAATTGAGGGGAAGAAGGGAGGGCGATGAGTATTGATTGTGTAAACCTTACTCTC
>JAJPUD010019050.1:10206-27318 GCA_023553655.1 Myrmecobius fasciatus
TAGTATAGTATAGTATAGTATAGTATAGTATAGTATAGTATAGTATAGTGTAGTATAGTATAGTATATTTGTGTGTGTAGTTATATAAATCTGTATTAATAGACATACATATCTATTAATATGCAGACAGAAAGATGCTTTGCTACTACTATTTACTTTTTGAAAGATTGTACTCTAAGCAAAAAAGTAAAATTTTCCTTATTTTCACTCCTATGAGACAGCTGAGTGGCTCACTAAATAAAGAATTGGACTTCCCTAGATTTAGGAAGACTATTTTAAATCCTGCTTCAGACACTTAGTAGCTATATGACCTTAGATAAATCACTTATCTTCTGTCTCCCTCAGTTTTGTCATCTGAAAAATATAAATAAAAATAACATCTACTTCCTCAGGTAATTGTGAGTGTAAAATGAGATATTATATGTAAAAATACTTTGAAAACTTTAAAATACTATATCAATGTGATTATTATCATTATCATTCCTTCAATTTATTTACTGATTAAATCTGAGCTCCACAGAATCAACACTTTTGAAATGTTGTGCTGAAGAAAACTTCTGAGAGTCCCTTGGACAGCAAGAAATTAATTCAAAGTGATCACAAGGTGGTCAGAAAAAGTGATACAAGGACACTCTCAAGTCCTCTTTTAAGAACTTTAGAATTTGTTGCATGACATGGAAGATACTGGCACAGGACTACCCAGCATGGCATGTCCTGATCAGAGAAGGTGTTGTTCTATGAACAAAGCAGAAATGAATTAAGTCAGAAAAAATGCGAGATTTGCAAAGTTAGAGAAGTCACTCCAAATGTTCATGGGAATTATTTCATATTGGTCTGATCAGCCACAGTCAGACACATTGTAACTTGACTAACATAGTGATGTCATTTTGGTCTACTTTGAAAACAAAGACAAGCTATTCACTTAAAGGTCAAATACTGATGATGAAGTTTAATTATTTTGGCCAATAATGAGAATATAGGACTCATTGGAAAAGACCCTGAAGTTAGGAAAGATGAAAGGCAAAAGGAAAAATGGATTGTAGAGGATGAGATGAATAGATAGTGTCATGGAAACAATAAACATAAACTGGCATGCACTTTGAGAGATAATGAAGGATTAAAGGGAGTGGTGTGCTATGTTCCATGGAGTCATGAAGAGTCAGATAATAGAACAATAACAATAGTGGCAGCAGCAACAACTGGTTGAAACAAAGAAACATAATTTTAAAAATTCTATTTATGCAAAAGCAGCTAAAGAAATATTTTTCAAAATTCTTCTTAGTTTTCTGTCAATGGAAAAAGAAATAATTGTTGGTGGCTACAATCACTGGAAAACTGGGTAGATTTTTCATTGGAACAAAAGTTAAGAATTATTGAAGGATTTTATTGTTAACAGGTATACATGATGAAGTGATGAATATACAACTAAAGATCTGTGGCAAGAAGGGATGACCACTACCAATTTTATTACATAGGTAGTAAGCAGCAGGGACAGGATTTGCTCTCAGGTCCCAGAGCTCTAGGCACAGTACTCTTGTTGGTGGTTCACACTACCATCAACTTAGGTGGAATGTTCTCCTTCCTCATCTTAACCTATTGAAATCCTTTTTATTCAAGGCATAAGTCAGATAGCATCTCCTCTATAAAACTTAGAAAGATTAAGTGATGCTCTGTTACCATTAAATAAATGTTATTTGAGAAATGATGTGTTACATGTGCAAGAATGTTTGTGGCAGCCCTTTTTGTAGTGGCTAGAAACTGGAAACTGAATGGATGCCCATCAATTGGAGAATGGTTGAACAAATTATGATATATGAATGTTATGGAATATTATTCTTCTAGAAGAAATGACCAGCAGGATGATTACAGAGAGGTCTGGAGAGACTTGCATGAACTGATGCTGAGTGAAATGAGCAGAACCAGGAGATCATTATACACAACAACAACAATACTATATGATGATCGATTCTGATGGTCATGGCTCTCTTCAACAATGAAATGTTTCACACCAGTTCCAATTGTTCAGTGAAGAAAGCCATATACACCCAGAGAGAGGGATGTGAAGTGTGGAGCACGGCATAGCATTTTCATGCTTTCTATTGATGTTTGCTTGCATTGTGTTTCCTTTCTCATATTTTTTTTCTTGTAGACACGATTTTTCTTGCACAACAATGATGTGTGGAAATATGTATACATATATTCGACTTGTCAAGTATTTTAACATAATTAACATGTAGTGGATATCCTGCAATCTAGGGGAGGGGTGGGGACTAGGGGGGGAAATTTGTAACAGAAAGCTTTGTAAGGGTTAATATTGATATTATATATGTTTTGTAAATAAAAAGTTTTAATAAAAATAAAAAAATAAAAAAAGAGAAATGATGTGTTAAGACATCATAAGCATAAAGATGACTGGATAATGAGACACAATTTGAATCACAGCACAAAGATAGCCATGAAAATCAATCAGCTGAATACAAAATACTTCATTTTATCAGACTTGGGTATGAAAGTGTAAAAAGCAATGTTAGAGGGTGGCATCTTAATAGATGCTTTGTACCATATCTTTCCCTCCTACATGTAGGAGAAGTTGGGGATAGAAGAAATTTCCTGCCTAATACTTTTTTGAAAATGAACTATACAATGAGAAACAAACATTATCATATATCATTTCCCCAAGCAGAACATTTCCGTAGTCAATTCTAAAACTTTTATAAGTTTCTCCATCTCGTGATCCTGATGAAGTGTGAGAAAGTTGCTATTTCTGAGAAACCCTAAGACTACCCAGTCTTGAGAATGCCACAAACAATGCTGGTTGTCTGAGAAATCCTAAGGCTATCTGGCTTTGGGAATACCACAAACAATTCTGACAGTCAGAGAACAATTTGTTATCAGTAACCTGTAAAACTTAATGATAGGAACTACCTCACCCCTACCACTCCTCAATTGCATCTCTAATATGATATTATCATATCAACTTAATCTTTGTTTGTCTTTCCTACAAAATTATCTTTTTATTCTTGACTCTTTACTAAATTCCCTTGGAGTTAGACTTTTGTCAGTAGTGTAATAAATCTTTTCCCCTTAACTCAGAAACAAATTGAGTGTGCAAATTCTTTCTCCAAAGCCACAACATTGACTTGGGAACTATAATCTTTTGGGGATGTCTTCTGCCTTCAACAATCCTAATTTTTTAATAGTAATATTATTTTTTAAAAGCTTTTTATTTGTATAACATATGTATGGGTAGTTCCCCAACAATGATCTTTACAAAGCTTTCCATTACAAATTTTACCCCCAGTCCCCTCCCCTCCCCTAGATGGCAGGAAGTCCACTACATGTTAATAATGTTGAAATGCTTGAGAAGTTATGCAAGAAAAATCCTACCTACAAGAAAAAAAAAGAATCAGAGAAAGGCAACTCAATGCAAGCAAATGTCAATAGAGATCAGGAAAATGTTACGTTGTGGTCCATATTTCATTTCCCTCTCTCTGGGTGTATATGGCTTTCTTCACTGAACAATTGGAACTTGTTTGAGACAATTCTTTGTTGCAGAGAGCCATGTCTATCAGAATTGATCATCATGTAATACTGTTGTTGCTGTGTATAATGATCTCCTGGTTCTGCTCGTTTCACTCAGCATCAGTTCATGCAAGTCCCTCCAGGCCTCTCTGAAATCATCCTGCTGGTCGTTTCTTACAGAGCAATAATATTCCATAACATTCATATACCATAATTTATTTAGCCACTCTCCAATTGATGGGCATCCCTTCAGTTTCCAGTTTCTAGCCACTACAAAAAGGGCTGCCACAAACATTCTTGCACAGGTGGGGCCCTTTCCCTCCTCTAAAATCTCTTTGGGATATAGGCCCAGTAGAAACACTGCTGGGTCGAAGGGTATGCACAGTTTGACAACTTTTTGAGCATATCTCCAAATTGCTCTCCAGAATGGTTGGATCCATTCACAGTTCCACCAACAATGTATTAGTGTCCCAGTTTTCCCACATCCCCTCCAACATTCATTGAACAATCCTAATTTTGAGAATGATTTTCACTATAATATTCTTCTATAACTCTTCTTCTTTTATCTTTTTTGAATTCATGTTATTGAAGAAGTGAAGAGAGTTACTGAAACATTTTAATGCACAGGAGAGAACAGGAAGGCCAGTCATAAAAAAAGGTACATGCTAAAGAAGAAGTATAGTTTCCAAGGGAGACAGCAACAATTTTAAGATCCCCTGACCTTAGAGGGCTTCTATTCTAACAATCTGTCTGTGATTCTAAAGTCTTCTGGCTTTGACTTTGAAATCTATAATCCTGAGGTCTCCCCAACCTTGAAGTACTATTGTTCTGGCAGTCTGTCTGTCAATGACTGACTGTAAAAGTCCTCTGGCCTATGGATATGATAATATTTCTTCCCTTTTACTTTAAGGAAGTTATAAATCAGTGATCCTGACACTCTAACCTTGGAATACTTTTGTTCTGACAATCTTGTCTATCAATGATTCTAAAGTCTTCTGGCTTTAGAACAGTTCTAGGTCTGCTGGTCAATGATAATCAAATTCCTGAGACCACTCCTCAGTTCTACCTCTAGGCCATAAATTAGCATATCAATAACATGAAGAACTAGATAAATGTGTCTCCTTGCTTCTGAATCTTTGCTAAAAATTCTTTTGGAATTTAGCCCACTTCAATTCTTGTTACAATTACAATAAACTTTGCACCTTGACTTGAATATGGGTTCAATCTTGCAAATTCTTTTGAGACACTCATGGCATTGGTCTGTGAGCCCAACCTTTTGGAGTCCCTTTCCAGCCTCAACATTTGGTGGCCCATAGGAACAAAGTCTGGCCTCCTGCCTTGATTCCCTCCTTGTCAAAGTAAGTTCTCCATTTTTTTCTCCCTCAGTCCTACAACTGGGGTACCCCCTAGTAACTGGGAGAAGGCTCGTCTGGGTTGCTGTGAGCTCCATTCTCAGCAAGTTTTCCCTGATTGGGGACCCCAAGATTTGGAAATTCTTGCAATTTTGGGCAAAATTCCTAGGGAACTTTTGCCAACTTTTCATCTCTAGAATGCCCGAGGAGGTGAAGTGCTATAGGATGACTTTTGACAAAATTTTATGGATTCTGGAAAAGATGGGACTGTTAATACCTAGTGTCTACATGACTGATTGATAGGTGACTGGTATACACGTTCTTCCTAGAGAAAGCAGGCATAACAAAAAGGCTGAAAGGAGGGAAAAGGCAGAGCTAGAAAAAAACAGGTTTTACCTGAGGATATATGATACTGTTGTTTAAGAGCCAATCACAAGCCAGCAAAAAGGTTAAGGAATTTGAGATTGTACTGACATCAAAAATTGTATATAAGCAAGAAGTAAGGCTGCTGTCTCTCTCTCAGCTCTCAGCTCTCAGCACTCTCTCAGCATGCTCAGCTCTTTCAGTTCTCTCAGCTGGACAGTGGCATGGAGCAGTAGGTAGAAGTAAGTTAGTATAGAAGAGTCATGTGTGAGTAGCAGGTGAATGTAATGATGATGTAATTGGCAATAAATGCTATATCAAAATATCCATCTGGGCGGCTCTGTGAATTTATGATAGGATTGCAGGCAGTCTTATTGGAGTCTTCTAAAAACCTTCGAAGGTAAGTCTCGCTAATTAATACCCTTCATCTCTTTATCCTAGGTGGGAGAAGGGGAAATTTAACAATTGGCGCCAGAACAGGAGAAAGTTTTGAGCTCCCTCTTGTGTCGGAAGAAATTCACAGCCTTTTCTAATAAAAAAAGGGGGAGAGAAATAAAAACCTCTTTTTCTTTAGAAAAGAAGTTGGGGGAAGAAAAATTTATGGGAGTATCTTTGTCTGTACCTATAACAAAGCCCAGGGATACTGAGGTATATGCTAGACAAATTTATAAATTAGTTAAAAAACAGGGAATACAACTGCATATAAAAATCTGTGAAGAATTTGTAAAGTAATTATGGAAATCTTCACCATGGCTAGAACACACTGGATTAAATCAAAAAACTTGAGGAATTGTAGGCTCTCAGATGGCTTTATATAATAAGGAACAACCAAATTTCTTTAAAGATATTGATATTTTCTTATATAATTTAGTGAAAAAGGTTTTACAGGGAGTTTCCTCTCTGTCTCCTACTTTAGCAACAGAAGAAAGCTCTATAAATAGTGATCTAGAGGAGAAAGGTAGAACGATTGAAAATGAAGGTAAAAAAGAAAAAAAATTGATTATCAGCCGATATATCCTTCATTAGAGCAGATTAAAAAATTAAAAAACATAGAAGAACAGATACACTCTTCTTCCTTTCCCCCACAGCTGCTGTCGGCTTCTGCACCCCCACAGCCATGTGAGCTCCAACCACGTGGTATCCTTTCCCCTTTCCCCCCACCGCAACTGCAGCCTGCCGATTCTGCCTCTATCTCTCTGCTTCCTCCCCCTCTCCCACCACCTCCTCCGTTACCCTCATCTGAAAGGAATGAATCTGAAAGGAATTCTAATGAGGAACTACTAGAAGCTAGAAGTTTATTACAAGAAGTTAAGGAGTTATTACTAGAAAGTAAAGAAACTAAATTTATAGATAAAGAAATTAACCCAGAGGCAAGGATTTGTTTGAGACCAAAAACAAAAGTGACTTAAGCAATTTTACAAGCCAGAGAAGGAGAGGACATATCACAGTAGGATAAGGAGCTATTTCCAGTGGATTTAACAGATCCACAGAGAGCCTATTCACCTATTCCTTATAAATTACTAAAAGATCTTAAATAAGCATGTAATGATTATGGGCCAAATTCACCTTTTGTATTACAAACCCTTGAAAATTTTGCAAATAGAACAGCTTTCCTACCTGAGGACTGGAAGGCTTTAGCAAATGCTTGTTTAACTCTGGGACAAGCAATGCTTTGGCAAGCTCAGTGTGAAAAGGCAGCAAAACATTTTATAGCTTTACATAATTTACCAAATCCTGAAGATGCACTTCATGTCTTCATGGGCACTGGTCCTTATGCTTCCATACATATTCAAAGACTTTATACCAATGTATCTTATGCTGGTATAGGAACATGTGCTATTAGAGCATGGGGCAAAATTGAAAAGGAGGGCGTGGTACAACAGCAACTATTATCCATTAAGCAGGGCCCTAAAGAATCTATACAGGATTATGCTTCCTGTTTTAAAACAGCAGTAGACAGAATTATAGGAGTTGGAGAACCAGGAAAATTAATCTTCCAACAATTATTAAGGGAGGGAATGAATAAAACATGTAAAAAACTGACACAGGCTCTCCCTAAAGAAGCACCATTGACAGAGATTATTGAAAGATGTAGTGAGGTAGATTATGAAACAGTACAATTAGAGACTATGGCTGGAATCATAGCCCAAGGGCTGACAGCAGGGATGAAAAATAGGCAACAGGGACTAAAATGCTTTCACTGTGGCAGATTAGGTCATATTCAAGGGCAATGTCGTAAACCATCTGTGGACAATAAACCCACCTGTTTTGCTTGTGATAAGAAGGGTCACATAGCTAAGTTTTGCAGAACTAAGAGCAGACAGAAGTTGGAAAACGGGGGAGGGGGCTCCTTGAGACGAGCACAAGGAGCCCCCCGAACTTACACGATGACCATGGAGGACAACACTCCAATTCTAGCTCAAGACCCCCTGGGAAAATATCAAACAGCATTCCAAAAAGCAAAGAATTTCTGGTAAAAAGTGTTGAAACAGATATAATCATTTCTCCTTTTACTACAATTGATATAGAGGTAGATGTTCCAAGAAAAGGAGAAAAAATGTTTAATTGTAGGAATGCCAGCTCCTTCTACAGTAATAGTTCATACAACAGTTTTATATCCAGGAGAAAATTTTATATCAGTAACAAATCCACATGTATTGCCAGCTGAAATTGACACTCAATCTCCTATAGCTCGAGCCATCCCATTAAACAGTACAGAACCATTAGTAGCTTTCATACAACCGATTAGAAATGCTAGACCTTTATTGACTATACAGATTGAAGACAGGAATTTTACAGGACTGTTAGACACAGGTGCAGATGTATCAGTTATTAGAGCAGAAGAATGGCCTCCTTCCTGGCCTATATACAAGGGTCAGATTGGGGTAAAAGGGGTTGGAGGTCAGCAACAGGATTTTCGTTCTCGTAGATTATTAACTTGGAGAGCAGAAGACAAAATAGGAAAATTCCGTCCATTGGTCTTAACAGGTTTATCTACATCTTTATGGGGAAGAGATATCATGAAAGAAATGGGAGTTACTATTCAAACAAACTAATAGGGGTCATTGTACAGCTAGCTGTACCTAAATTAAAATGGACAAATAAAAAGCCCATTTGGATAGAGCAATGGCCCCTAACTTCTCAAAAGCTAGCTGCTTTACATAAAATTGTACAAGAACAATTAGATAAAGACCATATTGAGCCTTCTTACAGCCCCTATAATTCCCCTGTATTTGTTATAAAGAAAAAGAAAAGTGGAGCTTGGAGAATGTTAATTGATCTTAGAGCTGTAAATAGCATTATGCAACCTATGGGTGCTCTTCAATTAGGTCTACCATCCCCCAATATGATACCTCAGGGGTATGTTATAGCCATATGAACATTAAGGATTGTTTTTATTCTATTCCTCTACATGTTAGATCACATACAGATGGTAGAGGACCAATATTTGAAGGTAACAAAATTGCTGATTCTGCTCTATATAGTTGTGAGGTGCTTAATGCTGTACAATCAGCCCAACTTGCACATGATAATTTACACCTGTCAGCTAGATAATTAAGAAGACTTTATGGTATCTCTAAACAACAAGCCTCAGAGATAGTGAAAAAATGTTTGAAATGTATTCCTTTTGCTCCACATAAAGTTGATCCTACAAAAAATCCTAAAGGAAATAGGCCTAATGATATTTGGCAAATGGATGTTACACACTGGAGAACACAGTGTATTCATGTAACTGTAGATACTCATTCTAATTTTATAGTAGATACTCTTCAACCTGGAGAAACACTGAAACATGTTATATCTCACTTATACCACTGTTTTTCTTCTATTGGTGTGCTTCACCAAATAAAGACAGATAATGGGCCTTCTTATACTTTGAAGGGTTTTCAGTCCTTTTATGATGAATTTGGTATAAGTCATGTAACAGGTATTCCTTATAAACCTACGGGTCAGGCTATTGTTGAACGTGCCAATAGATCCCTGAAAACACTCCTTGTTAAACAAGAAAAGGGAGTGTTATGGGGTAGGCCAAAGGGTCGTTTAACTCAAAGCATGTTGGATAAAGCAGTATTCACATATAATTATTTACAATTTGCTGCTAATGAGCTGACACCAGCCATTCGTTTTTGGCATACATTTGAGAATAAAAGATCAGATAGCACAAAAGTACAAAATGATCAGGCAAAAGGCAAGAAACAAAAGAATAGAGTGTTATGAAAAACAGAGGAGGGCAATTGGGCAGGTCCAGGGACAGTTAAGGTATGGGATCTGGGGTATGCTCTTATCGTTTCAGATGATGGAGAAGAACAGTGGGTCCCGAGTAGAAGAATCAGAACTATCGGAGAACACCATATCAAAGAAGAAGGCAAGACAGAAAAATAAGAGAAGCGGAACCTGGGGACAGCAACTGAAAAAGATGATGAGTCTATACCTTGTGCTGAGTCTTCAACCTGGGATAGTTGATATCCACAAAGAAGTGGAAGAGCTTGGTAAACGCAAAGCAACGAATAGCTGATCAACAAGGACATTAGACTTGGGGAATAATACCTGGTCCTCCGATTATTCATGTAGTGGGTTGGGGACAGAACACACCCGATTTAAAAGTTTTTGGGAATGTGACAAAAATGGTGGGAACTTATAGTACAGAGATGCCAAAGAGGCATATGACAAATACACCTTTACCTAATGCGACTTTTATTAGTTATTCTGCTCCTATCTGTTTTAATGTAGGAAATGATGATACACTGCCAGGATGCTTGCCATTTAAAAAATGTGATATGACTATGGGATACCATAGAGAACAAAGTTTTGGGTATAGGCCTATGGGATTTTCAGTGAGACTTTATTCTATTCCACATTCAATTAAGATAGCACAAGGAGCCAAACAGCCTGACTTAGCTTCATGTTTAACAGGTATACCTCCGCCTTGGGTAAAAATAACACCATGTAGGTCAGGATCAGTATATACTATAGATAAGTCTAAATTAGAAGTTAATACTTCCTTGTTATTCTGTGATGATACTAATAACGTGGCTACTATGCTTATGCAACAGATACCTGCACCAATTCCTTTTGCCTTTGATTTTAATATCATTCATAGACATATATGGAAAATAGGATTGCTAAAAACGGTTAAAGTTAATTTGACTTTATGCTACTGCTGGCTTTATCCAGATACTGAGGAACCGATGGATCCTCAATGTAAGATAGATGATCACTATAATTATAGAGAGGAATATTTAAATGATCTTGCTTTTATATATGAGGGAGGAGTAGAACATGTAGATACAATGAATAGCACTGAATTTGATGTAATAGCTGATGGAGATCCATATAATTGTAGTGGCGTCACTTATGAATTTCATGGAATAATTCAGGCACCAGCTAATTATGCTTTTCTTACTTGTAAAAAAGTAGTAATACAACAATTACAGGATCGATTTGTAACTTGTGTTGCTGATTGTATGCTCTCAGATGTTATAGATAAGAACATAACATATCCTTATGTATTGTTAGTTAAACAACCTATGTATTCTTTGCTCCCAGTAAAATCAGCAGTTCCCTGGGCACAATATCCCTCAGATTTACAATGGTTAAAAGTAAAAAATGGACTAAAAAGACATACCAGAGAAATTTTTGGAATTATCTTTGGTATTATTAATTTGGCTATTGAGGCTTTTCTAGAATTCCAGGTACAACAACTTAAAAGAACAAATAGGTTATTTAGCCTCTGAATTGCAATCTTTTATGATTTCAGAATCAAAGGCATGGAAGAAACAAGTAGATTTAGATAAAGCAATTCGGAATGAAATAATCTGCTTTGGAAGTAGCTGTGGAATGGTTAGGTGAAGAATTATTGTTACAAAGATTGTTATTATCTATACCTTGTCATTTTGCATATCGACCTGTTTGTGTTACACCTTTACCCTGGAGTGATAGGTCCTTAAATGACACCTGGATCAATGTTAGAGATCATTTAAGAGGCGCATTATTGGCAGCAAATGTATCCAATCAAATTGAGGAATTAGCTAAATTGGTTAAAGATATTGATGGCATGGCTACACATTTTCATCTTCCAGAAGATGCCTCAGAAGATCTTATAGATTGGATTAAGTCTCATATGACTGCCTTACCTTCCTGGCTATACAGCCTTCTTTTGGGCATTATACTAGCTTTCTGTGCTTGTTTGTGTATACCATGTTGCATATCAATATTTCGACACTCCCTTGCTAATGCTTTCGCTCAATGGCATCCTCATCCACAAAATTATGTGCAAGCCATTGAAATGATGGATACAGAGGATAGGATTCACAGACAGTGGAGGAATTAATTGGGTTGAGGATGCTTAGAGGTTGCTTCTCCCCTTTTAGATTTCTACCATGAACGGGGTTTCCTTCCTCCCATTGCGGTTCCCGCAAAACAAGAAAAGGGAGTTGTTAATACCTAGTGTCTACGTTACTGATTGATAGGTGACTGGTATACACGGTTTTCCTAGAGAAAGCGGGCATAACAAAAAGGTTGAAAGGCGGGAAAAGGCAGAGCTAGAAAAAACAGGTTTTACCTGAGGATATATGATACTGTTGTTTAAGAGCCAATCACAAGCCAGCAAAAAGGTTAAGGAATTTGAGATTGTACTGACATCAAAAATTGTATATAAGCAAGAAGTAAGGCTGCTCTCTCTCTGCTCTCAGCTCTCAGCACTCTCTCAGTGCGCAGCTCTTTCAGCTCTCTCAGCTGGACAGTGGCATGGAGCGTAGGTAGAAGTAAGTTAGTATAGAAGAGTCATGTGTGAGTACAGGTGAATGTACTGATGATGTAATTGGCAATAAATATGCTATATCAAAATATCCGTCTGGGCGTCTCTGTGAATTTATGATAGGATTGCAGGCAGTATTATTGGAGTCTTCTAAAAACCTTCGAAGGTAAGTCTCGCTAATTAATACTCTTCATTTCTTTATCCTAGGTGGGAGAAGGGGAATTTAACATGGGACAGTCTTTTTCATTTCATTTTTTTCTGTCTGTGTCTCTGTGCAGAATGTCTGTATCATATTCATTCTGTGAGCTAGATTTTGTTATCTGGGAAAATTTCTTAACATCCTTGACTCCTAAAAGCCTAACTTTTTCCTGTGGACTTCAGCCACAGGAAATTGGGGGCTATAGAAATAAAGTTAGTTAATTAAAAGTAAAATAGCATCTTAGCTGATTCTCAAAGTTTTGAGAGCAAAGATTAAAAAGTCTGGCAATTAGTCATTTTAAGAGTGCAAGAAAAATTCCTGAAACATTGGTGATAATTCCAGGAATTTACCCCATTCTGAGAGAAAAAAAAAACATATTAGGCAAATAGCAGCTTTTTGCTAACCTTTCCTTGACTCTCATCTTTTCTGGATCCCCCTTCTGCTCCTTTGGGAAAACATTCCCAGAAAGTATTAAGGGACATTCTCCACTCCACTCCCCAGAGTCCTGAGTGTATCTCAGTTGTGGGATATCATCTTGTGCTAACAAGATATATATATATATATATATCCCAAGTTCCTCTATTTGCTAACTCTCATTTCAGATCAGATTAAGAAAAGAGAATGCTAAGGAACTGTAGGAAAACTCAAATTCTGCCTCACATGTAGAAATAGGGGAAACAGCAATAGTCATGGGGACCCCTGCACAACCTTGCCTAAACACCTCCCCAACCCAGCTTGGGGGAATAGGGATAGAATAGAGGTCAGCCTCCATGGTCAGCATTTTCTGACACTTGACACCTAAAATTACCATCAAAGAGCGATCCTGGCACCAGTCAGCCCATCTTTCAGCAAGTTGTGTTCAGCAATTGAAAGCACCCAGCATGGCAGTGTGAGGTGAGAAAGACAGTCAACCTCTGTATCTGAGAAGCCCACCATTCTGTGTTTCAGTTGTGGATATGTATTAGCTATGTACTTTATGGTAAATTATTTTATCTCTGCCCAGTTTTCTGATTTGTAAAAAGAAATAATAATTAAGATCACATTATTGCAAAAGTGCTTAGCATGAAACAAATGCTACATGAAATTGTTATGTTATATATAATTGCTTCATATTTGATAACTTTACATAGGTTTTTAGATTTGACCAGCATACAATGTCAAAGCAATTGTAAAGGAGTTCTGATTAAAGCCCATTAAAGAGATATGTAAATTGTAATCTATTTGCACTTATAATATTAACAGAAGATTTAAGAGTTTGGGAACTTTAGAAAAACAGAAAAAAACAGTTTGCTACTACTTTAAAAACTCTGGCAACAAGCAGCCTGCTTTTAAGTTATCTAGAGTCAGATTTCCCAAGGCTTTCTGGCACCTTAACCTTTTTCCTGGCTCACAAAAGAAAAATGATTTTCATGAATTGGAAAACAACCAAAGGGTAATTCAGTTTGTCTAGAATATTTAATCAGAATTTAAGGAATCTCATAAACAAAAGCTGTCAATTTTTAAATTTTTTCTATCTGAATTTTAAGCATTGTCTTGTTTTCTCCCTAAAACAAAAGAGAAATTTATTTAAGGGAATAGAAATTAAAGCTATTAGGCTATTACTTGGGAAAATTCTAAAATTGTTAACTAAGATATTTGAAGTTTTTGTTATCATGTTAAATCTAAAATTGGTAATTACTGTGTATGGAACAAGAGAGATGAGGTGAAAGCCTTATCAGTTCACCTCCAAGTATGAAATGTCCAACAGCTTTCCCCCCTTCACAGAGTGGGGAGAGGTATCAAACAGCACAGCCCATGAAAACAGTAAAAATATTTGGGGTGGGCAACAGCAAAATTAGCCCCTTCTCTGGAGGTCTCTGTCAACTCCCCTTAATTTGTAAGCTTGCCACTTTTCTTGGAATCATCAGGGTGTCAATGTGATCAGCCCTGAGAAATGAGCCTATTTAGGACTCCAACCTATTTTGCATGCTCATGAAGCTATATAGAAAGAAAGGGGATTTTTGATAGCAAAACAATTATGGCAAGCTGTCCATGGACTTAGAGAGATTTCTATTATGTTTTATAAAGGACACCAGAAGGAGGATTCACTTAAACCCAAGGGAAACAGGCTTACAGATTCAGCTGCTTGTGCAGCTGCCTGTTTGCCCCTGACCAAGGCACTTCTAATTCCTTAACTCCCCAATTCCTACATTCTCTTATATAGCTCCCAGGAACAAGCCCTTGCTAAAGAAAGGGCATACACCCTTTCTCCTTCTGGGTGATTTCAAATACCTTCAGGCCAATTTCTATTCCTGAGGCCAACCAAAGGAAATTTCTTTATGGCCTAAACCAAGCTACTTACTCTCTTGGGGAAAAAAATGTTCTCCATTCCTTTGTGAAACCTATTTTCACTATTCACAAGTTAGAAGAAACAATTAAACAGATCTGTCAGGTCTGCCCAGTTTGTGTCCAAGTGAATTCTTAAAATGGTGTTAAAACACCTTCCTGAAGTCCATTCAGAGAAGGGGCACATATTCAGGGGAAGATTGGCAAATAAATTTTACACATTTATCCGCTCTTAGAGACTTCAAACTACTATTTCTTACTAATTTCTTCCTTATGGGTAATGAGAATTTCTATAAGAAATGAAAGAGTATTAAAAATTTAGTAACTTTTCATTCAAATTTTAAATTGGTTTCCAGAATAGTTCAACCAATTTACACTTCTACTAGTGTATCATGTCTCCCTGTTTTTTCTAATAATTAGTTCCATTATAATTTATCATCTTTGTCAATTTGATAGGTGTGAGATTATTCAAAATTGTTTTCATTTGATTTCTCTGGTTATTCATGCTTTTGAATTTTTTTCCCAGATGACCTTTCAAATTTTGCTTTTCTTTTAAAAAAAGTTTCATTGTCCTGTGACCAGAATTTATAAAGACAATTTAAGAATTAAGTATCTCCCATAAGAACACAAGTCAAAAAACCTGAACATAACAATGCAAGAAATAATATAAGAAAACTACTCAAAACTTCTGAATATATTTACGAAAAGAAATAGAACAAGCTATTAATCAACTCCCTAAGAAAAAAATCTCCAGGGCCAGATGGATTTACATGTGAATTCTACCAAACATTCAAAGAACAATTAATCCCAATACTATATAAATTATTTGAAAAAATAGGGAAAGAAGGTATACTACCAAATTCCTTCTATGATACAGATATGGTGCTGATAGCTAAACCAGGTAGGGAGAAAACAGAGAAAGTAAACTATAGACCAATTCCCCTAATGAATATCAATGCAAACATTTTAAATAAGATATTAACAATGAGATTACACAAAGTCATCCCCAGGATAATACACTCTGACCAAATGGGATTTATACCAGGAATGCAGGGCTGTTTCAATATTAGGAAAACTATCAACATAATCAATTATATTAATAACCAAACTAACAAAAACCATATGATTATCTCCATAGATGCAGAAAAAGCTTTTTTATAAAATCCAACACCCATTCCTATTAAAAACACTAGAGAGTATAGGAATAAATGGACTTTTCCTTTAAATGATTAGTAGTACCTACTTAAAACCATCAGCAAGCATCATATGTAATGGAGACAAACTAAAACCATTCCCAGTAAGATCAGGAGTGAAACAAAGCTGCACACTGTCACCATCATTATTTAATATTGTATAAGAAATGTTAGCTTTGGCAGTAAGAGAAAAAAAGAGATAAAAAGAATTAGAGTAGGTAATGAGGAAACCAAATTATCACTCTTTGCAGATGATTTGATGCTATACTTAGAGAACCCTAGAGACTCAACTAAAAAACTACTAGAAACAATTCACAACTTTAGCAAAGTTGCAGGATACAAAATAAATCCACATAAGTCATTAGCATTTTTATCTATTACCAACAAAGTTCAAGCAGCAAGAGATACAAAAAGAAATTCCATTCAAAATAACTGTTCATAGTATAAAATATTTGGGAATCTATCTGCCAAGGAAAAGTCAGGAACTATACAAACTAAACTACAAAACACTTTCCACACAAATAAAGTTAGATCTAGTCAATTGGAAAACCATGAAGTGCTCATGGGTAGGCCAAGCGAATATAATAAAAATGACAGTACTACCCAAACTAATTTACTTATTTAGTGCCATACCAATCAAACTCCCAAGAAATTATTTTACAGATCTAGAAAAAATAGTAGCAATGTTCATCTAGAAAAATAAAAAGTCAAGAATTCCAAGGGAATTAATGAAAAAAAAAAGGCTGATGAAGGTGGCCTTGCTAAACCAGATCCAAAACTATATTATAAAGCAGCAGTCATCAAAAGCATTTGGTACTGGCAAGAAATAGAATAGTGTCATAGGATAGATTCACAGGACAAACGAGGTAATAACTATAGCAATTTAGTGTTTGTTAAACCCAAAGACCACAGATTTTCAGAGAAGAACTCACTCTTTGACAAAAACTGCTGGGAAAATTGGAAACTAATGTGGAAGAAATTAGGGCTTGACCCACACCTAACACCACATACCAATATAAGATCTAAATGGGTTCATGATTTGGATATAAAGAGTGATATTATAAGTAAATTAGAGGAACGTAGTATAGTTTACCTCTCAGACCTGTGGAGATGGAAAAAATTTATGTCCAAATAAGAACTGGAATTCTTAATTAAACACCAGATAGAAATTTTTGACTATATTAAGTTAAAAAGTTTTTGTACAAATGAAACTAATGCAGACAAGTTTAGGAGGGAAGCAATAAATTGGGAAATCATCTTTACATTTAAGGGTTCTTTTTTTTTTGAAAGTAATGGAACCATATTTTAATTCAAGTCTTTTTTTTAATAAAGCTTTTTATTTGCAAAACATATGAGTGAACTTTCAACATTGACCTTTGCAAAAAAAACTTTTTTTCCCAA
>JAJPUD010019051.1:0-27318 GCA_023553655.1 Myrmecobius fasciatus
TCTCTCTCTCTCTCTCTCTCTCTCTCTCTCTCTCTCTCTCTCTCTCTTTCCCTCTCTCTCTTCATCTCTCCCTTTCCTCCCTCTTTCTCTCTGTCTGTATCTTTATGTCTCTATTTCTCTCTCTGTCTCTCTGTGTATCTCTCTGTCTCTGTCTCTATCTCTGTCTGTCTCTCTCTGTCTCTGTCTCTGTCTCTCGGTCTCTGTCTCTCTCTTTCCCTTCCCCCCTCTCCTTTTTTAAACCTCTTTGTATTTATATTCACTCTGTACTCCATGTTCTACTCAACCAAAACAGCAATTTTTTTATTGTTTCCCTAGCACCTAGAACATAGAAGGTGCTTTGGAGA
Organism: Myrmecobius fasciatus; assembly: GCA_023553655.1. Taxonomy (NCBI): domain Eukaryota; kingdom Metazoa; phylum Chordata; class Mammalia; order Dasyuromorphia; family Myrmecobiidae; genus Myrmecobius; species Myrmecobius fasciatus. The sequence goes on from JAJPUD010019051.1 coordinate 345, forward strand.
ACTTTACCTTCCCCTTACACAGATATCAGCCTTAATTGTATAACCCAGCAGAAGTGGACTTCAGGGAATCTTCTCCCTCAATCTACCCCAATCTAATCCCTATCATCTAGAACCAACAAAGTACTGGAAACTCCCTTTTGGCTTGAGGATAACCCTTTCCCCTTTTCATGAGGAAGATCTACCCTTATTTTGGGTAGCTATTTATCGCTAGTGCCTTCTCTCAGATTACCTCCCATTAATAATCTATATTTCTTGTATGAACATAGTTATTTGCATCTCATCTGCTCCATTAGAATGCATCCTCCTTGAGGGTAGACACTGTGCTATTGCTTTTCTTTGTATCCCCAGAATTTAGCATGGCAACTGCTTTATAAATGCTCGTGGACTAACGCTCTCCTCTACTCAACAATCTTTCCTTGGAGATCATTTGACCTGCCGTTATTCTTCAAGACCTACCAGACAATACTATTTGCCTTGTGACTTTATCCTCTAGATCCAAAGGACCACTTGGCCTTTCCATTTGCCCTGAAGCTGAATCTTTTTTCTGTTTTGTCTTCTGTAATAAGAATGTGAGTTCCTTGAGAGAAGCAACTCTCGTTTCCACTTACATCTCTAGCAATTATCACATAATAAATGTTTAAGGAATGTCTTTTAATTTCATTGCATTAATAAATATATGTTGAATGAATGTTACCCTTGATGTAGCAATGGGCTGTGGATACTAGAGGAAGGATGTAAGGATTTTTCTTTAGAGAAAGTACTCCAGGATTTATTATTCCACAACAAACTATTTACAATAAACTAACAGTATAGATTCTAATTTCTTCTCCATAATCCCATTCCCACTGATTTTCCCTTAAGCTGCTTTTTGCAAGGAAATTAAATAATTGAGAAAGGAGGAAGGAAAAAAAATTACACTGTCCAAAGCTACAAGATGTATGATGTTAGCTACACAATAAACTATGATACTGAATAACTTTTTTAGGCCATTAACTAAATGAATTTGAAGTATCAGCTGTATATAAGATAATTTCTGACTAATTTCTAGGGAATTTAGGGCAACAATAACTTCCTTGATGAAAATATGTAAATCAGGTATTTCAAAAGAGATGAACACAAAAATGAATGTATAATTGGGTCACTGTTTGTAGAGACAGCTTATTGAGTAGGTCAAGGCCATTCTGTGTCATACTCTTAATATGGCATTCTGGCATAGTCAAGCCAAGAAAACATTGAAGCAGATTCTATTAACATTTTCTAATGATTCTCCATTGAAGCCCTACTCCATTGCAAAGAAATACACTTCTGAAACACTTAAGAACTCCAATAAATGCAAAGGTCATTGAAAAAGATAAAATAGCCAGTTATGATTTTAGAGGAAAAATGAGATATGCTATCTACCTTCTGAGAGAGAGGCAATGCACCCAAGGTACAAACAGAATTCCAAATTTTGGAATATGGAAATTGTGTGGATGTTTTGCTTGACTATGATTCTTTGTTACAAAGATTATGCTTTTTCTCTTTTATTGAGAAGAGGATTTGGTGGGAGAAAGAGGAGTTAATAGTAGTGTTGAAGAAAGAAAAAAAAAGAGATAAAGAAGGTAATTGAAATATCTTGAAAATTCCCAGAAGTTAACAAGGCAGTTCAGAAGGAAATAAATAGGAGAGCTTTGAAAGTAATATCTTAAATTTAGTTTATGCAATAGAGGTTTATGATTTAAGATATAAGGCTTTTTCTGTTCTACTTCCTATAAAGAAATACAAATTTTGTTTTTAAAAGTTTTCTTTTTTTTCTTATTTTTTTGGTAATTGTACTATGCAATTCTGCATTTTTATTTGTTAAGTTTAGAACTAAAAAAAGAGAAAAGTTAGATTGTTAATATTAGGATGTAAGCTCCTTCAGGACAAGGGACTACATTTTACCTCTTTTTATAGTTCTAGCAGTTAGCACAATTTTGGGCACATGATAGGCACTTAATAAATGCTTATTGATTATTTGTTGTTTATTGATTGATTAAAAAGAGGATAAAACCAATGAAAATAATCATGTAGTCAAGTCATTCATGTCTGCTCTTACCCTATCCCCACTCCATGTGCAAATGTATATAATCTATACCTCCTGTGGTGGTAGATTTTTTTGGGGGGAAATCCAAATGAAAATTTAAGCAGGGGTGAGTGGGAAAACTCTTCACTTTGGATGTGAGCCGAAGGGTTCATAAAACAACTTTCCTTCTGTCTTTTCTCAGAGTGGCTATCATAGTCAGCTGGGAGGTCCCTGTAGTTCTGTAGGACTAGAATGATCTCTACTCCAATTCTGGGATTCTATCTCCTTCCTCCATAGAATTCTCATCATTCACTATCTTGAGCACAGTATGAAGTATAATACTAATATTCTTGGGCAGTAGAACAAATCCCATGACACCAAAATCTTAGAGTTCAGTTCTTCATGCCCCAAAGAAACTCAGAAATACTCCAGATTTCATCTTTTCATGAAGATACCCATCTTTCTATTTTCTGTTCTGTCCACTCCTCATATCTCCAGTTGTTGTTTCTTGCTATAAAACCTACAGGATTCTAAAGTTCTGGTTCCTTCTTCTGGTGAATAATAACTCTCTTGACTAAAGCCATTATTACAAATTCCATTATAGGCTAGGCAATTCTCCCATGTATAGTACTAAGTTATATGGGGGCTATGGCCCTATTTGGGGGAGAGGTTTTTACATAGATGAAATAGATAGCCAATAATACTGACATATGACTTTGAGATATAAAAAGTACTTTGCATGCATCATCTCCTCTTATTCTCACAATAACCCTCTGAAGTAAATACTAAAGCTATTATCTCCATTTTACAAATTATGAAGCTGAAGTTTAGAGGTGTTGAGTGATTTGCTCAGCATTACACTATATAGTAATTATCTGAGATGGGATTTGAACTTATGACTTCCTGATTCTAAGCCCAAAGTGTTATCCAGTTTGTAATACTGTCTCAAGCACTGGCATATAGTACAGCATATAGCTTTTTTGTTTCCACTGTTTCAGCATTTAATTTACTACAGATCTCACAATTACTAGAAATGACTTATTGAAACTACACCAATTCAAGCAGAAACTTTCAATATAAAAGCAACCTGTAGGATGACTAACTCCCAGTATGCAAGCTTATAAAATGATTTTTGTAAGTACATATTTCCATCAATAAATGCTGATTTATAAAGTGGATAAATCCCAGGAAAAAAGGATGTGTTTTTTTTTTACATCAGGTCGAATATACATAACAGCACCATCCTAAGAAAAATTATGGAAAATCGAATAAAATAGAACAAAAATTATGGTCTTATCTAGCCACAATACAATTTTTTCCCCCATAATCTAATTGAATTCAACAAACATTTATTGAGTGTCTAAAATATGGGACTGGGATTTAAAGATAAATAGGAAATAATCCTACCCTTGGGGAGCTTACAGTCTACTCACATATTATTATAAAACCAAAATAAAAATCTAGAATAATACTGCAAAATAATCCCCCCAAATCTTTAGATTATATGAACACTAATTATTTACATTCAACTTTCAGAAAGAAAAAAGGTTTAGAAAATACTTTCTTTTAGATAATTACAAAAAGGCTTTGGTGTTCTCCAACTTCTGTTACTTATAGAGTGATTTACATTATTCCTCCATTATTTCTAAGTGTGTTCAACCAGAAACATGAAAGTACAATGAGATTTCATGACATATGTGACAATAAATTTTTGCTTGTTCCTTTGAATAAATTATATTTATTGTGAAATGAGCACAATTATTTATTGTCAAAAATCAGTGGAAAAAAAGGAATTCCCCATATTTGGGGGATCTTAAGAAGTCAGATTTTTAGTAAACTATGAAATGTAAACATAGAAATAGAGAATACAGAAATAAAATAGTAAGGATCCATGCATGTGCTAAATTAACTACAGAAAGTTAAAACCATTTTATTTGGCTGATACATAGGGAACCAGGATAGAGATGGAAATAAGGACAAGGAATCAACTTATGATTTGAACCCTTTAGAGTATCCTCTTAAAAATAAAATTAAAAAAAGTTCAGGTCAAAATTTAGAGACTACAAAAGAATCTAATATAATTTTAATGTAATAATAGCTCCAATTTATGCAATATTTTATGGTTGACAAAGTTCCTTCCTCATAATACTCTAGTGAAGCAGATAAAATATTCTTAATAGCCATTTTGCAGATGTGGAAACTGAAGCCTGGAGAGATTAAATAACTTGCCCAGGGTCACACAGTTTGTTAAAGCTGGAAATTAAGGTGTACATCTTCTGATCTTAAACTCAGTCTTCTTTGAGTTAAATTTTGCTGCTTCATCTATGCTGAGGAAGCTTCTGAGAAGTTTTGATTAGATAAGTAAGTGAGGCTAACATTACCAGAAAACAATTAAAAAAATCTACCAACTTCTAAATGAATAGAATCAGTACACACATTTTGAATAACTTTATGGTGCAATCCTAATAATGACTGTTTATGGCATGCCCAATTAATAAAACTTTCTAAGTTTATGGAAAGGCACAAACTTTTGCAAACCTAAGCTATTTTTATACATCCAGACATATAAAGGGACTAAATTAAGTCTCTTATAAATTAAATGTTTATGAGGACATACATTAATTAACCCTTTATGGCTTCAAGGACATCACTTAGGAGAGGGAAGTTAAAATTCAATTGTAGTCCTCACTAATGACCTGGAGGAGGCCATGTACCTATCTGTAAGTACAATATATATATAAGCCAGTGAATAATTTTGTCCTCTCACACAACCCTAGGCAATGTATGAAAATAATAAAATCAAGAAGCAATCATTCAAAAATATAAAATAAATTTAAAAAATTTGAGTTAAATGAATAAAATTACAGATCAAATCTATGACCATGTGATTTAACTTTCATTATTGATCAATAAGCATTTATTAAATGCTTAAGATAAGTCACCTGCATAACAATCCTCATGCTATAAATGTGTTTACCCCTTCCTGTTCAAAAGAGAGGCCTGAACTTCTTTGACACTCACCTCCATTGTGAAACCAATCACTTTGAAGCACTGTTCAATTAATTCAAATTGGGAATTATAGAAACCGTTGTTCAACAAGTCCTGCTGCATTCTGAGATTTTCATTTTGGAGGTACCTGAAAAGATGTATGAATGAAAGGTTATGACTAAAACTCACTGGAAAACAAAATTATTTCATGCCCCAAAGAGCAGTTTTCTATGTTACCTTGGAGGCTTATTTTCAGGCAATTTGTAATGGGCCAGTTTTTTCTTTTCAGCCAAACCCGCATAGATGTAATAAAAAATATGGAAATTTTTCTCTCCACTGAAACAGTGAAAAAGAGATGTTAGCAAACTGATGACAGGGGTAGAAGGAAAAAAAAACTTGCTCTCCAAATTTGTTTTAAAATGTCAGTGCCAACTTTTCCTCATGGATCTTGGTACTAGTGGTGTGCTAGAAAATACTATTTGGAAAAATAGCCTTTAAGAATAACCTAAAGAAAAACAAATAAAATTACCAATGAAATCATACTTAAAGCCATGAATTCAGTGTCCAGTTCTGATCTCTTTTGAAAAAAAATTTGTCTTTTTATAAGATTTGTAGTTGTTTCTTGTTACCTCTGGAATAAAATATAAATTCCTCAGCTTAGCATTAAAATTCCCCTTCCTTCCTTGCTTCCTTGCTTCCTTCCTTCCTTCCTTCCTTCCTTCCTTCCTTCCTTCCTTCCTTCCTTCCTTCCTTCCTTCCTTCCTTTCTTCCTTCCTTCCTTCCTTCTCCCCTTCCCTAATTTTTAATTTGTTCCTTTTTTGTATCACTGGCATTTCTCAATAATTCTCCCCCTCTACCCCAGTCATTAATATAATAATCCCCTGTAGTAAATAAATGAGGAAGCAAACCAAATAAATTTTGCCATGCTTTCTTGTCTCCTTCTGAACCCACAATCTAGCATTGACAAGGAGAGGCATAATTTACTCAGCCATAACTGGACACCCCAACCTTCCTTTTCAGCAATATTTCACATTGCTTCTTTTCAACCAAACTAGCCAGTCTACTGATCTCCCAAACTAAGCATTCCCTGAGTAGCTGTCTACAGACAGATTGCACATACCAGAACTGCATTCTCCTCACTGCCACTTCTTAGCTTTCCTTAAGACTCACCATCTCTGATGGGAGTTGTGTTTTTTTTTTTTGTTTGTTTTTTAAATTTAGTGGTTAGCGCTCTTTCCCCTCCTCAAATGAACTTACATTTATTTATTTGCATTGATTCTACATTGCTCCTACTGTAAAGTAAAATAACTTGGGGGTAGGATCATTTGTCATTTTGTCTTTATATTCTCAGCACATAAATAATGTTTTGTATATAGTAAGTGCTTAATAAAAGCTTTATTGATTTGAACCGTACTTATGAACTGATTTTGCTCCTTTTTTAGGTCTTCCTACTTAGTTTTCTTATATGTCTTTGTATTAAGTAGTTATATGTTGATAGTGAAATGTCACATTTAATTAATATATTACAATTTATTCAATCATTCCAAGAACCTTGAATATATAGATGGTTTTCCAATTCTTCACTATGATACATAAGATTGTGATGAATATTTTCAATAGGTAATAAACAAAAGACTTATTCCTTTCTTATATCCTTAGGATATGATCCTAGTAAATGTTTTACTGATAAAAAAGTAAGATTAATCTAGTAACACTTTGCATATTGCTGTATTTCTTTCAAAAAGTGACTACTTCGGTTTTCTTTACTCTGCAGTGTAAAACTTTTGATTTCCATTACTTTTAGTTCTAACTTTTAATTGATACATCTTTTCAGGTGTCTCCAAAATGAACATCTCAGACAATAATTTCTATATTAGTTTCTATAACACAAAAGGAGAATTATTGTGCCAGTTTGGCCATAGATTTTTTGACCTTTTTTTTTGGTGAGTGGATAGTGAGACATTTTATTTAAAACAATTAAAAGTGACATTCAATTTACTCATTTTCTTCACTCTAAAGTTTAGCATGTGAATGGGTGATATTGCTGGCAACTTAGCTCTTGTCTCCAAAATGGCTGCAATTACAAGAAAAAAATGGTTTTTTATATCTTTTTTTCCCTGACGCAATTGAGGTTAAGTGACTTGCCCAGGGTCACACAGCTAGGAAGTGTTACATGTCTGAGATCAGACTTGAACTCAGGTCCTCCTGACTTCAGGGCTGGTGCTCTATCCACTGTACCACCTAGATGCCCCTTTTTATATCATTTTTAAAATGATGAATCCAACAGTAATCAACCAAAATGCACATTTTCACATATAAAGGATGGAAAAAGAGGGGTTCATATAAAACCATGAACCTATCATACAAAGGTTTTTTTTAAAGTACACTGAATTTAACATAGTAGTATCATTATTGACTTGTTTGTATCTCCTGAACTTTATTCTGGTTCATTTTATTTATTTTTTTAAAAGTAGCTTTTGATTATATTAAATCAAAATGGTTTTGCACAAAAACAACCCAATCAGAATTAGGAAGAAAACAGAAATCTGGTAAAATCTCTGAAAAGGTCTAATTTACTCCAAATATACAGATAGTTAAACCAAATTTATAAAGTAAAGGTATTCCCCAATATGTAATTGGTCAAAGAATATTAGCAGGTATTTTTAAAAAGATGAAATCAATATTATCAACAGTTATATGAAAAATGCTCTGCCACTAATAATTAGAGAAATAAAAATTACAACAATTAAAATACCATATTATACACATGAGGCTGGCTGAGCAGAAAATAAAAATGACAAATAATATGAACATTAATGTATTATTTGTGGTACTGTGGACTCATTCAATCCTCCTGGAGAACAATTTGGAACCATTTTCAAAGGCCTATAAAACCGTGTATATGTTTTGACCTAGTAATACCTATACTAGGTCTATAGCTTAAAATGATCAAATATATATATATAAATATACAAATACACATAAATATATACCCATTTATACAAAATATTCAGAGCACCTATTTTTTGTGAGGGTAAATAATTGGAGACTGAAGAGATATTCATAAATTTGGGAATAGAACAAGTTGAAGAATGTTATCCTGATGGATATTATTGAGCTAGAAGAAATGACAAATAGAATGATTTCAGAGAAATCTGGAAAGACTTTCATGAACTGATGAACATTGTGCACAGTAACAGCAATATTGTTTACTAACACAATAAACTACTACTGTGTTAGTAAAAAAAACCTAAACAAATAGGTGTCTAAAAACTTGAGAAGTGGCTAACTAAATGGCAGTGCATGGATATAACAAAATATTACTGTACAATAAGAAACTATGAATTTGGAGAGTTCAGAAAAACATGAGAGAAATGCAAAGAAGCAGAACCAAGAAAATAACATACACAATGATAACAATAATTAAATCAAAATGTAAAACTGAAACAAGTCTGAGGTTTTAATAAGCTTATTTTTGATAAGCTCTATGGAAGAGTTGTGTGAAGATACTATTGGTACAAAATAATGCATAAACTGGCAGACATGATTGATATATTAGTTTTTTGAACCACTTACTTTTATTATTAAAAAAATCTGTTACAAGTGAGTTTCATAAGTAGGGGAGGAAAGATATGCTCAGAAATAATGACAATGCAAAAACAAAGATATCAATAAAAATAAGCTTTCTCAAAAGTAGATGTCATAAAATTTTACTTGTAATTAAAATATTTATGAATATTACTACAATTATTTTCTATAAATTTGGTGTAGTATATTATAGCTAAATAAAGCCTAAGAAATATGAAAAGTTTTACATCTAAGATATAGAGGAAATAATTCTAGAATGGATATTAGAAGACAATTCCATACTTTGTCATTTATTATCCTTGTTATTCTAAGCATATTACCTGGACTTCAGTTTTCTTCTCTGTAAAATAAGTGTTTAAGTAGAAAAATTTTTAGGTTCCTTTCCTTAAGAATGGTTACAATGTAGGTTCCCAAGACCAGAGATTAATTACATTCTAAAAGAATGCATTCATATTTAACAAGACAATTTTATCTTGAATTTGACTATATTAAATGTTACTGTGATAAATCACAAACTTGTTAACCTAAAAAAGTTGAAAGGCTCTACCTTGTCACATTTTGACACAATGCAGCCACATAATAAATACAGTGACATGAATACAGTTTTTCTTGTAGAACAAACAAAACAGTTTGGGAATTAGTTGTCAGGAGAGAAGTTTTGCTTAGAAAAACAAAATAAAAAACAAACCTACCATATCCAATCCATCCAACTTAACAGAAAACAAGAACAAAAACATTTTAGTTAGATTCTGTGGCTGTATTTTAGTTCATCTCCAGTGCTTAAGTATCAAATTCAATTTAATTCAACATTTATTATGTTCCAACATTAATTATGTTGATGTACAGAATACTATGCCCGGATGGAGGAGATACAAAATTTAAACAATATACAGTCCCAAATCCCAAACCACAGATTCAATGTTACAGTTTCGCAGAGATAGAAGGAACCTCAAGGTCATCTTTTCCAACCTACACCTTAAAAGGAATCTCAACTAAAACATACTTGAAAATGGTCTTCCAGTCTTTGCTTAAAAACTATCAATGAAAGGGAGCTCACTACTTCCTGAAGTAGCCTATTGTACTTTTGGATATTTCTAATTGTTAAGAAGTTGTTCATTTGTTTCTATCGTGAAGGCCAATTTATCTTTGCAACCAATTTATCACTTAATCATCCCAATAAATTGGAGTGAATTATGACATTTCCCCACTGATCACCCTTAAATTTCTGCTCTGCTGATCACTTTTGGGATTTGCCATGTGATGTGATGTGATGTGATATGTGTGTATGTGTTTGTGTGAGAGACAACAAACACAGAGAGACAGAAAGACAGACAGACAGAAAGAGAAAAACAGACAAAGACAGAGAGAGATAGACAGAAAGAGAAAGAAATGAGAAGGAAAGGAGGAAAAGGAGGAGAAAGAGGAGAAAAAGAAGAAGAAAGAAATAAAAGAGAGGAGAGGAAAAAGGAAAGAAAGAAACAGGTTGGACAATGAATTGGGCCCAGAATTGAATGCAATATTAAACTAGATTGAGTTATGGAATATGTGTAGCATTTTTAATGATCAAAATTTTTCTATGACAGAAGTCCATCTTTTAAACATTAATATTTTTCTTGTGGATCTTTATGGTTACAAGTCATGGAATACCAGTCTCTGAAGAATTAAAATTAGAGATTACCCAAAGAGCAAAGGAAAGAAAGATGGTGGTAATGAGGAGGCTATAGCAAATGACCAATTATATATTGAGTAATAACAGTAGCATAAAGGAGGTCAACAGAGAACTACATGACTGGAAATGATGCAGGAGCAGCAGATTGAAAGACAGCCTTTCTATTCCACTGGTACCCATACAATGTCAAGAAAACCAGAGTATAGTAACCTTAGGGAATATTTGTAATTCTGTCATTCTATGATTTATAGGTTTTATGATTTATAGGATATTAATATATATATATAATATTTTATATAATCATATGATTATATGATTTATACACAAGTTGGATAGGATGATATGTGTAGAGAGATTGGGAGGCAGACCATTGTGGGAATAATTTGGAATGCTGAGAGCATAGATTCATCCAAGTATAAGATTGGAAAAAGGTGGAGGCCAATTGTACATCACCAAGTGTGATATTCTAGGTACTCTTGAGATCTTAAATCAGGGACTCAACCTTGAAACTTGTGAGCCCTTTTTATTGGAATGATTCTTTTAAGTGCACAAAATAAGACACATAGGATTATTTAAAAAAAGATTACTAAAAATAAGATGTAAATTTTTTTCTACGCATATTCATTTCCTTCCTGAAATCCTTCCATGGACTTCAGGTTAAGAACCTTTGTACTAAAAGAACAAGAAAAGGGCATCCATGGCTTCATGGATCCATGGCATCCATGGAGCATCAAATAAGAAAGTATGAGAAGAGGTCAATTATTCATTCAGCAAACAATTATGAAGTATCTACTATACTTTAGGCACTGTGCTGGTAATATTAAGACATGTATGAAATGGTTCCTGCCCTTAAGTCAGCTTACATTTGGTTGGTGGGAATCCAAATAATTAAATAAACAAATAAATACATAAATAAGTGCACAGAAAATCAAAGCTATTTAGAATGGGGGAACTAGGGGCATCAGGATAGACGCTTTATAGGAGATTACACTTGGGCTGAGCCTTGAAGGAGGCAAAAGGATTTTGATAAGTTGACGATGAGGAGGTAGTATATTTGTATAGAAGATGGCCTGTTCAAAGCCATAGAGATAGATGGAGGATAGAATGTTATGCTCAGGAAACAGCAAATAAAATGACTTAGCTGGAACACAATGTGCATGAAAGTGAGTAATGTGTGATAAGTCTGAAAAACAGTTTGGAAACAGTCTGTGAAGGAGTTTTTCTGTATAATTAGTTTTCTTTGTAATCTTATATAATTTATTCTAGGTATGCAAAAACATTATTCTGATAAGGGAAATAGATTTCAGGCTTTCACATTGGTCCAAAATACTAAATAGGTTTAATAATTACTTCCCTAGAAGCAATAAGAAGACATTGAAGCTTCTGGAGCAGAGGGTTGACCTGATCAGACCCATACCTGTAATATATCAGTTTGGAAACTGTGGGGTGGATAGATTGGAGTGTGGGGGGGAATCTAGAAGCAGGGAGACAAATTTGTAAGCTATCACTGAAAGTTACATTGGTAGAAGGAATTTCCACATTAATGAAATCATGATTTGACTTAAAACCATTGTATCATAAAGTCTGTTTATTTATAGCTCCTCAAACCTTGGGCTTGTTTTCCACTTACACAGCTTGGTGGATAACTCTAGACTTTTCAAGTAAGTATTCTGAAATCTGAGCTCCGATCACAACTCCAGCAGAGGTGAAATTCATTTCTAAATATTTTCCAAAACGGCTTGAATTATCATTAATGATAGTGCGGGCATTGCCAAAAGCTTCCACTAGATTGTTCACTTGGAGAATCTTTTCCTGCAGAGTTCTGTTATTAGCCTAGATAAAAGAAAGTATAACACAGAAGGGAAATCTTAATAATATGTATATATGTACACATGTATGTTTATATGTAAGTTTACACACATATTAAATCAACTTCCATCTTTTTGATGTCATTATTTTTTATATTGCATGCTGCAGCTTGGCAATTATTCAACCTAAATGTGTAGTTAGTTGTAAAATGTATACATGGTGAGATATGATATATTATGCATATTAAGCCACTGGGTTGTAATGGGAAAAAAACTGCTTGGAGTCAGAATTTTGTGGTTGGTCATTCATTTCAGTCTAGTCTGACTCTTTGTGACCCCATTTGGGGTTTTCATGGCAAAGAACTGGAGTGGTTTGCCATTTCTTTCAACAGCCCATTTTACAGATGAGGAAACTGAGGCAGACTGGGTTAAGTGACTTGCCCATAGTCATAAGGCTAGCAAGTATCCAAATTTGGGTTTGAACTCAGGCCTTCCTGACTCCAGGCCCAGCATGTTTTTCCACTGTACCACCTAGCTTTCCATCAGAATATATGTTCAGATCTTGACCTCGACAGAATTTTGGATTTGGAAGGGGCTATGCAGTCAGTCAACACCCTCAAAATAATTTCCACTAGTATGTAGCATATCTGACAAGTGGAAACTCAGGATCCTTTATTCATATTGTCCTCTACCAGATAACTAGTGATGTGATCTCAACCAAGGTATCTGACCCCTCTAGACTGCTACTGCCTTGTATAATGGTGAAAATAATACTTGTTATACACACCTCTTAGAATCATAGAAACAAAAAGTTGAAAGAGATGTTCAAGAAAATCTATTGCCCAGTAAATTTCAGAGAAGGAGCAGATCAGGATTAGTAGAATCATTTCTTTAACCTGCCAGTTTCATATATTAGTGAAATCCCATGTTTAATCCTTATTTCTATAGTGTGTGTGAGTGTGTGTGGCAGCTTACCTTTCCAAGAACAGTTAGCTGCTGCACTAAGAGATGGGCACTTTCAGTCTTTCCAGCCCCACTTTCTCCAGAAATGACAATACACTGCATAGTTTTTAAAAAAAGAAAAGAGAACAGTTGAAGTCTCTATGTTCAATGACACTCTGGGAAATAAAAAAAAAATAATAGCTAACATTTAAATAGTGATTACTACATGCTAAGCACTTTACAAATATCTCATTTGTTCCCTATAACAATCCTGGCAGGTAGATGCTATTATTATCCCCATTTTGCAGTTGAGGAAACTGAGGCAAACAGAAGTTAATTGATTTGCCTCTAGTCACACAGCTAGTAAGTTTCTGAGGCTAGATTTGAACTCAGGACCTCTAGTACTCTAACACTGAAATCTATGGCATCAATGCCAAGTGATATGAGAAGAACCTTACCTGATCTGAATTATATGTTACCATAGACTGATAGCCTAAGTCTGCCAACGCAAAGATGTGGGGAGGGTTGGCAGTTCGCTTTGCTCCAATGTAGAGTTTTGAATGCTATAGAGAAAAGAAGGCATGACAAATCAGAATGCACCTTCTGCTTGTGTCCTTGTTTTTTTTTTTTTAAATAGATCTCTTGAATTATTCACAAATATACCCTGGAATTTAAAAACAAAATCCAAATCGGGGTTATCATATGCATAATAGGGATCAGAGACTGGACCTATGATTTCGTTAGTATGTGGTACATCCAGGTATGGAGACTCCCTCTACCAATGTAGCTTGACTTTTTTTTTTTTTTTTGAACTTATGTTTTTAGTGAGTTTCCTAGAATACTGATGTGTTAAGTGATTTGGCCCCAGGACACACAATTTATATGTGTCAGAGTTGGAATTTGGACCCTGGTCTTCTTGTCTTTCAGGCTGGCTCTACAGCAACCTAATATCTTAAAAAAGGAGTTTAATTAATAATGATTTTTTTTCTCAATGAGCTGAGTGAAATGATCATATGCAGTTTTTCTGAAGGCAGTGTTGTATGGTAGAATAGAGCACAATCCCTTCCTGGAGCAAGAAAGACTTGGATTGGAATCCTGCCTCTGATGCATATTAATTGCTTGAACTTAAATAAATCCCTTAATCTCTTAGTGTTCCAGGTGATCATTTAAAACTTAAGCTTAAGATAGTTTATGATCTGCCTTGGTGGAGGGAGTTTTTACATTAGGACTGTACTATATATTGTATAATATAGTACCTATACTGTATTAATAAAATCAAAGATTCAGACCCTTCTGCCCATCAAAAAAAGGATTAAAATGCATTTGATAAAAATGAGAGAATGAAAGCCATTGTTTTCATACCTTTGTAGAATAAAGGTCCAAATTCTGAAATGGGTTAATTGCAATGAGTATATCTCCCACATAGATGTAGATCTGATCCCGGGAATAGCATTTTTGGAGCTGCTCTGATACTGTCTTCTGTAAAGACAAAAAAAAAGGGTGTTTTTGTCTTTTTGTCTCTTCTGATTGAGTCAAATTAAAGAATTAAAGAAATGAATCTCCTATCTACTTAATTCTGATTTCTAACAAGCATATTATTTTGAATCAGAGATAAGGATCAGAAAGGGGAAAAATGCTACCTCTCACACACATATACTCGGTTCCAGAGACATAATAGTGATATGACTATAAGTATCCTTCATAATTACAGACCTAGCTGAGGCTATTTGTCTTGATTTTAAAAGCTAAGATGTGCCATAAAATGGTTGCTAGATGCTATTTTCCAACTGAAAGTACTGATATTGAACCTATAGTGTATTATAGAAAAAAAAGAAATGGGAACAACTATAAAACTTCATCTACTAAGAGGCAGAGGGAGATGGTGTAAGGTTAAAAGGAAGAAAAGACAGAAAGAAAAGTGGCTTTTAAAGGCATTTGGAACATGGTTTGGTTCCATTTACTTCATGTTATTATATGAGTTTATAGTCCAGTTTCTCATTTAATTTAGAAATCCATGAGCAAAAACTTATTAAATAAGCTTTTTATCCTTGACAAATCATATAAAATTAATATTAAACAAGTGTCAGAGATCAGTATTTATGAAAGCTGATTTCTTACATGAAATCAAGTTGAAAAGCAAAAAGAGTTTTTTTTTATTCATTATAAAAGATTTGAGGAATAGACAGTGGCTGGAAGCAAAATGGCAAGAGAGGATATATTTGTAGAAATATTTATTATTGGGGGCAGTTGGTGGCCCAGTGAATAGAGCATCAGCCCTCAAGTCAGGAGGACCTGAGTTCAAATTTGATATCAGACACTTTACATTTCCTAGCTGTGTGACCCTAGACAAGTCACTTAACCCCAATTGCCTCAGGGAAAAAAAAGAAATATGTATTATCCTTGTGCTATAATTAAAGCCTATTGTTCTAACCTCAGAGAGCTATTAGGTTAAATTCAAGGCCCAGTGGATTTCTATGTCCAATTAACAATAATGTATAGCTATTTAGAGATAAATTTCCCACAAATGCTTGAAATTACATCTGATAATACACATATTATTATATTATATAAGTCATAAAATACTGACTAATTTTTTATTTCCTTGCTTTATTTTAAAATCTAGTTATGTATTTAGAAGCAAAAAAGAAAAACTTGAGTTGGTTCTCAGGCCCAGCCATCCAAAAAAAAAAAAAAAAAAATGATTCAAATGCTATAAAACATACATAAGCAAGAAAAAAAAACTCAACATTTAATGAGCTTCAATATATGTAATTTTCATTTCTTGCTGCTGTAAATATAGAAGTTCTTACCTTAAAACAAACAAAAAAAATATGACCAGCTCTCTTGTGAATTCAATTGAACAATGACAGTATTTTGAAAAACTGTCACTCTAAAAGACAAATCATATTGTTTAAAAGCCAGGGTTATTTTTGGGGGTGTTTTCAGGTAAAAAAATCATATAATGATAGTTTAATTATTTGCCTTTTTCAAAAACAAAGATGAAATCTGGAATCAATTTGTTATTGACCTGTGAAATAAATTAATGAAATGCTCAATTTTAGTTTTCATTTTGTTCAGCCCACTAATAAGAAGCTGATCAGTCTAAACTTTCCCTTTTATGATTTAAGACCATAAAATGACAAAATGTACTTCTCACATTGCTAATTCATTTGGAATCATAATTAATCATTAATTTTATCACTGTTATTAAGATTTCCAGAACTGTTTGTTTTACTATACTTAGGTTAAAGTATAAATTATTCCTCGAGTTTTGCTCCTTTCAGTTTACATCAGTTCAAATAAGTCTTTCCAGGTTTCTTTGAAATGGCTTTTCCCCACCTTTTCTATTAGCACAGTAGTATTTCATTACATTCATATACTGTATTTCTAACTGTAAGCACTTAATATAAAATACAGTATGGGAATAAAATGTAATTTTAAGGAAGTACTCTCCTCTTGATCAAGTTTGAAAATGATAAAGTCTTCATTTTTCACATCAAAATCATGTTGAATCTTATTTTGTATCCCATGGTCCTTTCTATATTGTATTTTACCTAAGGATTAAAGGCATATGCATTTAATGGAGTCTACTGATAATTTAGTGGTGAGGTTGTAGATTAAAAGGTTTTATCTCTCTGAATAGAAGAGAGATAGGGACTGAATCTGGGATTTCATTGATTCAGAGAATTGGTGAGAAAATGTCTACCAATGGAGGTCTGTACTTTCTGTAAAACATAGACTTAAAAAGCTGCATGAGTGACAAAAAGTTAAAGGATTTGTTCAGTCACACGAAATTTGTTATGTGTTTGGTAAAGCTTGAACCCAATACTTCCTGGCTTTGAAGCCAGCTCCATTTCACTTGTGCCACATTGCCTCTCATATTTACAATGATTGAACTAAAAAGGAATCATTCCATCTCTGAATACCTGATTGTCCAAGTGATTAATTTATCAATTGTTTCTCTTCAAATTTGAAATGTTTAGGGCTATTTTGCCAGAGACGTACTTAATGCCAATTTCTACTTGCCCTCTTTGGAGAGTAATATACATTATCTGGAAATTTTAGTCTACAGGATTTTTAAAATGTTGGTAAGTTATGATGAAGAAGCCTTTGTTGATTTCAATATGTTTGATGTTTGCAAATGAAGTCATTTGTAAAAGAACTGTAGCTTTTTTTAAACAGAGTTTTTAAAAATGAAAGTTGAAAGAATCAAATGCCAATTTCTGTTTACAGAACATTAAAATTAATCTAATTTATTTTTAAGCAAAGGTAACAGCTATCAAAAGCCTTCAGAGAACTACTGAATTAGGTAGGGCAGAGGGGTCTAAATTTTTGCTGAGGAGGGGCTATTTTGGATATTTCCAAATTCTTGTAATTATTTCTGGATTGATGATGAGATTGCAAGTTACTAGCTTGCTGATCACTTGTCCTTGGAGTCAGAGACTGTGTGGGAGCAAAATAAATTGTCTCTGTTGAGAATTCTCAAGAAACATGAGTTAGGGATTGAAGGACTTAGGAGCAGTTTGGTGGTGACAAACACTTTCTTCTCCATCTGGGGAACTCACCAAAACCTGGACAGTGAGCATGGCTGGAGGAACAAAATGGCTTGCAAATCAACTAAGCTAAGAATTATAGAAGGAGCCTCAGAGGTCATCCAATTCAGCCTACAATGAACAGAAATCTGCTTCAATGTGGCTGACAAATGACCAGATAGCCTCCTTTGGAAAAAGCTCTAGGAAAATGTAACAGTGCTTTTGGAACCCATTTCTCTTTGGGATATTTCTAATGAGGAAGAAGCTTTAAAAATTAAGTTGAACTGAAATCTTTCACTGTCTCTCTGGTACCAAGGAAATTCTTCTATGTGACAATCACAAGACACCTATCACACCTGTCTCTCACCCCTTTTTCTACAACTTAAGATTTCAAAGTCAATAGATCATTATCACTTGGAGAAACCTGACATTTTAAAGGGGGAATATAAGCACTATTGTAACCGATGGTGAAATTTGAGAAATTTCTATGTTGCTAGTACTACAAAGCAAGCGATTGGAAGAAAATATGCAGTGTGCTTTATGATCTGGACTTATCATACTCAAATTTAATAGATTATGTCAATGCTACATAGGAAGCTGAGGGATAAATCATCAGATTATAAGAACCATAGAAAGGGTTACCTTTAATAAGATAAAATGCTATTTGGGTAACATGTCTAAATGGTGTTTCTTACCTCATCCAAGACTTCAAGAGTAGCTAAATCATCCACATCCTTTGGAGAGGTCACTGAAACTTTACTATAGTTACTTTTCTTGGTATGAATTCGCTCGTGTCTACAAAACAAAACAAAAACCCAAGATTTCCTGATCTAAGAAAATATTTTTGACACATTGGTAATAGCATCCCATAGACATTCAGAATTGACCAACCTCCATAACCTTCATACATAACTTCCAGCCTACCAAAATCCAGTGATGTCACTTCATTAGGTGGACTTTCCAATGTGGCAGTTCAAGAATAAACCAACCCTTGTTTAGAGCTACATATGTCATTTCTAAATATGTCTTATTTAATTATGAATTAATTAGCATCATAGATTAAAAATTCATGTAGATTTTCTGCCTTTTTCCCCCTTTTGATAGAATCCAGTTGAAGCTGATATTATTCATAGGGGAATATTTTTCTTTGCTCAATAAAATTCCACTGGATTTTGAAAAAAAATTTCATTTATCTTCAAAAGATTTCAAATCAGGAGAAAATCAAGTCCAGGAACAATAAAAATAGGTTTTCTGGTTCAGAAGGAAAACCGCTTGGTTATGGAAGGCTTGGGGATGAAGAGACTGGAAAAGAGAGAGATGGAAATGTTACAGCTAAATTCAAGTTTCATGGTTTATTAGTCATCAGCTCACATCAACAGAACTCTTTCAGGTTTATAAAGCACTTTTAGCTTTATAGTTGAGGAAATTAATTTTTAATTTTAATATTTTAACATGCATTTGCATGAATAAATAAAAGCTTTCTAAAGAAGGTAACATAAAGGACAACAATGAAGCAAAGATGAATACAGGCAAACTCCAGTTAGTGCAAATAACTAATTTGGTCATGTATTCAGATACACTGTTTGAAGTTAGAATTATGTAAAATATGGTAACCAGTTGTATTCTAATGGAAATCAATAATGTGAATTTGAATAATGTGATCACTTTAGAGAATTCATCATTTGTACTAATTGGGATCTAGTTGTATAACATATGGAAACCACATTGGACATGAGGTTAGAAGACTTGGGTTCAAAATGCTGGCTCTGTCACTTAGTAATTGTGACTTGGTACAAACCCTTAGGCTTTTGGAGACTCATTTTTCTAATCTTTAAAATGAGAGCATTGGACCAGATTATCTTTAAGGTTCCATCTAGCCCTCTGAGTCTATAAACTGCAATAGAAATCTGTTATTTCTGCAAATAGGAAGTTAGGGTTCTTTTTAGAATCTGAAGGAAACAATTTCATTATATTATAATGTGCTTTTTAATATCACAAGAATCTGTTACTTTCTTGGTCTATCTCCTGATGTAAACTAACTCCTATATAATTTAGTGATAGGTTTTTGACAGGTTGTTTCCATCAAAAGTAATTGTTATCCTTCACTCTTAATGAAGATCGTTAAACTCAACAAAGCTGATTGTTGGACAAAAGACACACATATATACAAATATGTATATATATATATAATATCCATAATATCCAATATATACACACACATATATACACATACACACACTGTCTGTTTTCATGTCACACATGAAGCCTTGGAAAAATCTACCCAAACTTATACCCTGCAAAGTATAACCTTCACCAACCCAATGCCACATTCAAGTCATCCAATATGAATCAGAGTGAGATTTCAATGGCAATTTTATGCCATAAAACTGCTTTAAAGGAGGTCAGGGAAGAAAAGTCAAGGAAAGGGAGACTGTTAATCATGACATTTATCAGTCCTTGGATTAAATGCTCCAGAGTTTGCAAGGAATTTCAGAAGTCATAGAGTCCCACTTATCATTTCACAGATGTGGAAATGCCTTTTTCAGGGTCACTCAGGTAGTAAGTGCTGGCATCAGAGTGCTGGTACAATTTGAACCCAGATTTTCTGACTCAGCTGCTCTTTATCTTTACGTATTCTAGATGGCTCAGTTCACTCTTCCCTCAGTTTAATGTGAAAAAGGACAAAAAGAGGAAATCTGTCACTTAGATTCCCCAAATAATTTAATATTCAATCTACTATCAAGATGAATGTGATATTATAATATACTGTTATTTGCTATGCATTGATATAATATGCTGCCTTGGTGTTAAACTTTTGTTCTTAATCTATAGATTGATTATATAAACTCTAGCATCAACCCAGGTGAAACAGGATCAGATAATTTGAAAGCAAAAGAAATTTATTTTTTAATTTTTATAAAATCCTACATCAATTTGTTTTTAAATGAAATTTTGTTTTCAAATAATAAACATTTTTCCCCTTTCCCTCATACACACTTGCTGGAAAGGGAAAAAAATGAAAAATAAAGCCTTTTTTAAAAAACAAGCTGTTTATAAGACAAAACAAATTTCCAAATTGGTCATCTCCAAAAATGTGTGCCTCATGCTCGGTATTTAATCTCCCATCTTTCCTTGTAAGGAAGTGGGTAGCATTCTTCATCACTGACAAATTAGAAGGAATTTGCCTAGTCAGTTGTTTCTCAGTCATGTCCTACTTCATGATCCCATATGTTGTTTATCTGTACAAAGATACTGGAGTGGTTTGCCATTTCCTTCTCTACCTTATTTTACAGATGAGGAATTGAGTCAAAAAGGATCACACTAGTAAGTGTCTAAAGTTGCATTTGAACTCAGGAACATGAGTCTTTCTGACTCCAGGTGTGATATTCTATCCATGTACCACCTAATTCCTAGTGCTAAGAATTTAAAGATCATTCAATCCATATCCATAATTTTACAAACAAATGAAATGTATTCTCAAGAGCCATACCTGCAGAACACTAATGTAGGCAGATCCTGTCAAGGTAAAAAGGCTTTGAGTAAAGGTTGTGGTGATGGGTTAGTTTATGGCAGTGCTTATAATAAGTGCTTAATAAAGGCTTGTTGATTAATTAATGTCATTGACAATTCATACTATTAGCTAGACTGGTTCTGAGATGCCAATTGTTAGTTAGTCATCAAGTATTTATTAAGTGCTTACTATGTGACAGGTACTATACTAAGCTCTGAGCATACAATGAAAGGCAAAAAACACATTCTTTGCCCTCAAGAACCTCTTATTCTTTTTGGGGAGACAACATATAAACAATTGTAAACAAGTTTGAGGTGGTGAGGGTTTGCATCAAGATGGTGACTAGGAGATTGGGGAGAAGGAGTCTTATGTGAGAAATGTCATGAAGGCAGAATTGACAAAAAGGAAAAGCCCTCTAAAAGAATGTTTTTTTTTGTCCATGAAAACTATTTGCTAAGAGAAGAATAGTGATATTTAACAAAAGAGGATGTTGTCCCATTAGGGAGAAGTAGGAAATTATGACTCCCTACTTCTGGCCCTCATTACTTTTCACCCAGATTATGGTTACCATTGTTTAACTTGTATCACTTCCTCTCCAATTATTTCTAAGCCATACTTCATATAAATAGATATGTCTAAAGCACAAGGTGAAGTAATAGTGCTAGGTCTGCTAACTCAGGAGGATTCAATTCCTGAGTTCAACTCTGGTCTGAGATACTTCTTAGCTTGCTCAAGTCACTTAATCCCATTTGCCTCAGGTTCCTCATTTGTAAAATAAGTTGGAAAAGGAAATGGCAAATTACTCCACTATCTTTGCTAGGAAAACCCCAAATGGGATCAATAAGAGTTTGATATTACTGAAAAATGAATAAACAAAAGCATAAATTAGATTATGAGATTCCCTTATGGAAAGAGCTCTCTACAGCCTGTAGAATAAAATGCAAACTTTTTCTGCTTGACTTTAAAGCCTTTTACAATTTTTTTTTCCCTGAGGCAACTGGGGTTAAGTGACATGTCTAAGATCACACAGCTAGGAAGTGTTAAGTGTGTGAGATCAGATTTGAACTCAGGTTCTCCTGACTTCAGGACTGGTGCTCTATTCACTGTGCTACCTAGCTGCCCCTTTACAATCTATTTTCAACGTATCATTCCAGAGTGGTTTCATATTAATAATAATAGGTAATATTTACATAGCACTTACAATGTGCCAGACACTATGCTAAGCATTTGACAATTAGACACTTCTTTGATTCTCACAATACCTGAGAAGTAGGTGCTATTTTTATCTCCATTTCACAGATGGGAAAACTAAGGCAGATGGCAATTAAAGGACTTGGACCAGGGTCCCATAACTAGTAAATTTCTGAGGTCAGATTTGAACTCTGGCACTTTCAAATTCTGGTCTAACACTATTTATTGTTGTATTACCTAACTGCCTGTTAAATTGAATTGGCTTATATTTTTAGAACTAAACAAACCCTTAATTTTCTTTGATTCAATAGTTTTTTAATTTTAAAATATTTTCCAATTACTTGTAAAATTTTTAAACTTTCATTTAAAAAAATTTGAATATCAAATTCTTTTCCTTCCCTCCTCATTAAGAAGGCAAGCAGTATTAAATAGGTCACACATAGTCATACAAAACACATTTCCATATTACATTTATTTGCACTTTAGCAGAAAAAAAATTTTAAATACTCCAGAATTAGGTTTTCCTTTACCCCTTTTTAGCCATCTTATAAATGGGTGTCTTGGTAATAATGAGAACCTGGGACAGAGTATTCATGGATTAGTGCAAATTCATTGCCACTAGAGGAAAAACATCTCAAAACATATATTCTACTGATGGTAGATCAATATCAGACTTCATATATGAAGGAAAGCATTGTACATATTTTGAATGCATACTCATTATGGGTATATGCACATCTATACACAAATGTGAACATACACAGATTCAATCTTCTAACAAATGGTCATGTATCAGTTTGAGTTGAAGTTGAATCTGGTGACAGAGGAGTGAGACAAAGGGAAAATGTTTTTCTTATTCTTACTGTTTTTTGGGAATTAGCTAAGGTACTGCAAATGTCCAGATGCAAAGTAATGGTTTTTCCAGCACATCTATCCTGGAATAAATTGTCACTTCCTCACTTTCCCTTAGCTCAGAATCCAGTGTCCTGGATTTGCCACCTTTGCTTAAGGAAGAAGCTTCAGGGCACATAAATTGTGACTATACATCATCACTGTGGATGATTACTAAGAAGTGATTCTGCCAGATGAATTGACCTAGAATGCAATAGTCAGCAATTCTGAGATTCAGTTCAGCCCTAATCATTGGGAATACTGTGAGGAAAACTATATCTAAGAACCAGTGCACCAACTAACCTCACAATTTTTTTTTACCTTTTCAATTCTGTAATCTCTAGTGTCAACAATATTATTTCTCAGCTTCTAGAAAATTAATCTAAGTTGGAAAACCTTCATGGGTGACATAAAAATAACAATAATTATCATTTACATAATGTTTTGGAGTTTGCAAAGCACTTACATGTTTTATCTCACTTGATCCTCATAGCAACTTTGTGAAAGAGGTACTATCTCCATTTTATAGGCAACTAAAGCTAATATAGGTTAAGTGACTTCCCCATGGTTATACACCTAATAGGTATTTGATTCAGGATTTCATTTCAAGTCTATGTGACTCGAGGTCCAATGCTCTGTCCATAGTGCTATGTAACTGTCATAATGGATACAATCATAGAATTTTAGAGAGGAAAGGAACTTCACAGAAAATCCTAATTCAAATTCTACCCCAAGAACCCAAGAAAGTGTGGTCCAGAAATATTTCATGACTTGTTCAAAAAGTGATATAATTAGTTAGGAGAAGAATTCAACCTAGATCCCATCCTTGCCTTCAAGGAGCTTGCATTTTACTCTCAATTAATAAACATTTTTAAAACACCTACTATATGTCAAAAACTCTCTTAGGTGTTAGGTATACAAAGAAAGGCAAAAGACAGTCCTTGCCTGAAATACCATAATACCACCCAGATGGGTAATATGCAATTTCCCATTACTTTTAAGTCTATTTTAAAAAATATGCTACTTTTACCAGAAGTATTCTAACACTTTATTTTGTGATTCTCATGCAATTATCACACAACATTATTCGTTATCTATGTTTTTATCTCTAACCTCTACTAAAATGCAAACTCCATGAGGACAGGAATTAAAGAATAAAGTTATAACAGATTTAGAATTGGAATGAAATTCAGAGACCAACCTCATATTACATAAGAGAGGAAACTCAGAACCAGGGAAATTTAAGGACACATGGGCAATGTGTATCAAAGATGAGATTTGAACCTAATTTCTCTGATAACAAAGAGAGTATCCTTCCTATTACACTAAGAACTCTTGCCTAAACCTCACCTTTTCCCTAAGTACTTATTAAGTGTTCTGCCCACATTGGGTTTATGTGATAAATGCTGAATGACTGAATGAATAAATTGAATCACCCTTGCATTGACACTTAGTCAACGGCCAATGTCTTCAGATTGGTCTTTGAATATTTTGTCTTTTAACATTTGCAATTTTATTTCTTAGTGATGTTAATGTCTCAAAGTTGCTGGACATGCTACATTTCATGTTACCATCATAAATCTTTAGTGCATTTAAAAGATATTGCATGTAACCTTGACCACTGTTTATTAGTGGCTCTTGAAAATTCCCATGACCTTTCTCCTCATATTATGTTTTCTGCTCAGAGACAAACTTTTAGAGTATGAAATTTTGGCCAGTAATAATGGATGAGTAAAAAATAAGATAAAAGAGATGGTTCAAGAATTCATTTTAAGTATAGCAATGATAAAAATTTAATTTAAAGATTGACTTAAAAATCTGTAGCAGAACAGGGAAATTATTTGTAAGATAACACACATTTTATATGCTTGGAAACTGGCTCCAGGGAGATTTTTTGTGGAAGACCACCATTTTGAAAGATTGGAAATTATTATAAATTAAGTTAAATTAAGTTCTAATTTGCATCTTCTTTTATGTTGTTGTATCACTTTTCAAACTTCATTCTACTCATATACATCATAGGACTGTTTCCAGTACTGAAAAATTCACATAAAAGGATATCTTAAGAATATCCCATACAGGAAGGAAATTTTACATTGAAGATGGCAATAGATTTAAAGGGAGTAACTTTTCTTTATTGAGTTAACTGAACTGCAAAAAAAGACATAACTGTGGGCATTTTTAATTGTTCTCCCTCATTCCACCTGGACAAGACAACCTGAAAGGGTCATGAGAAGAAAGCTTGTGCTGTTCGGGTCCAGACTACAGAACCAGGAACAATGGATGAAGTTTATGCTCAATATTAAGAAAAACTTCCTAACAATTAGAACTGCCTAGGAGTTCCTTGGAAATATTTTAAAAAATGCTGGATGTTTAAATGTCCATTAATGTGTCTTCCAACTCTCACTGGGAAAGAGAGGTATTGTTTTTTTTTAAATATACCTCAAAAGACCTCAATAATATTATTTTTTTAAAAAAAAGATGAGCAGGTCCTGAACTAAAGCAAAGAAAGAAGCTGTAAAACAAGGGAGGGACATTTTTTTTCATATTAGACTGCTGCATTTAAATCCATGTTTTTGAATTACTTTGTGTCCTTGATGACAGGGCTCAATATTTATTAGAAATGTATTTCCTTCAATAAAAGTAAATAAAACTGTTCCAATTTAATAATACAACTTCATAGTAAGGATGAAAATTTGATATGGAGAAAGCAATTATTTTTCACATGGTGTTTTTTTTTTAAGTGTCTGAGGTTTGAAATAGAAATGCTATATGAACCGCACCCCAGGGTATATATGCCCTTTTGATGGCAAAGCAAGAAAACAATTTTTTATTATTCTGCAAATCTGTCTCTTTAGTACATGTAATAAATGGAAAAACATAATTTGTTTAACAACATCAGCTGCCCACTAGAGGAGAGTGAAAGTGAATCTATAGAAATTCAGACTCTGCTATCTTGTATAATTTGAACATCTCCCAAAATGACAAATATAGAAACCAATTTTACAAAAGATGAGTGAATTAAAAGCAAAAATATTGAAGTGAGTCTAAAACTGCTTTATAATTTTTGTCTTTATTTCTTTTTCATTTTTTTTAAAGCAGTGCACCTGTTCATTTTACAACCAGAGAGAAATTGGAAACATTCATTGATGTTTCAATATATTGTTGTTTGGGAAGTTGTTTACATCAGAATATGAAAAAAATCACATGCTATCTGAGATATAATTCAACATTCTGTCCACAGAAGGAAAAAATAAATATCATTCAATTGAAAATCAACCACATTTAAAAACAAAATCTTACACACAATACTTTTCCATAGAATTATTTTCTGATCCTTGTGATGAAAAGACTTCATTTCTTCATAGTAGCAGTATTTTTAATTTATTAAAGATGCTCAATAATTATGTGATTATTTCAGAAATTGTCAAGCATATCTAGGATTCTACCTCCATGAAAATAAAAACTTTTAAAAGTTTAATTCAATTTAAAATAAAATTTATAAAAAATGTAATTTATAAATAAGAATTTATAAAATTCAACTCCAGGCATTTGACTAAATATTAATGATACAAAAAACACCACAATATTCCTTACTCTCACAAAGTTTACATTTTATTGTGGGGATATAACATTGACACCAATAATTAGTCATAAAGTATGTGAAAACAAATGCAAAGTAAATTAGGGAAGTAGTATATAAATGATTGAAATTTATAATTTTTTTAGTACAGATATTAAATAAAACCATGAGACAGCCTGAATTACAGGAATATTTTATGTATGCAAAATCCTAGTCATCCAGTAAGA
>JAJPUD010019052.1:0-27316 GCA_023553655.1 Myrmecobius fasciatus
TAGTGTTTTTAATAGGAAAGGGTGTTGGATTTTGTCAAAGGCTTTTTGTGCATCTATTGAGATAATCATATGGTTTTTGTTAATTTGGTTATTAATATAATTAATTATGCTGATAGTTTTCCTAATATTGAACCAGCCCTGCATCCCTGGTATAAATCCTACTTGGTCATAGTGTACTATCCTGGGGATGACTTTCTGTAATCTCATTGCTAATATCTTATTTAAAATTTTTGCATCAATATTCATTAGGGAAATTGTTCTATAGTTTTCTTTCTCTGTTTTCACCCTACCTGGTTTAGCTATCAGTACCATATCGGTCTCATAGAAGGATTCTGCCAGTATACCTTCTGTCCCTATTTTCTCAAATAGTTTGTGTAGTATTGGAATTAATTGTTCTTTGAATGTTTGGTAGAATTCACATGTAAATCCATCTGGCCCTGGAGATTTTTTCTTAGGGAGTTGGTTAATAGCTTCTTCTATTTCTTTTTCTGATATGGGGCTATTTAAACAATTTATATCCTCTTCTGTTAACCTGGGCGATCTATATTTCTGTAGATGTTCCTCCATTTCATTTAGATTATCAAATTTACTGGCATAAAGTTGCACAAAGTAACTCCTAATTATTGCTCTAATATCCTCTTCATTGGAGGAAAGTTCTCCCTTATCATTCTTGAGACTAACAATTTGATTTTCCTCTTTCCTTTTTCTTATCCAATTAACTAAAGGCTTATCTATTTTGTTAGTTTTTTTGTAGAACCAACTCTTAGTTTTATTTATTAACTCAATAGTTTTCTTATTTTCGATTTTATTAATTTCTCCTTTTACTTTTAGAATTTCCAATTTGGTATTTAATTGAGGGTTTTAATTTCTAGTTTTTTTTTAATAATAAGCCCAATTCGTTGATGTTTTCTTTCTCTATTTTATGCAAGTAAGCATCTAGAGATATAAAATTGCCCCTTATAACAACTTTGGCCATATCCCACAAATTTTGGTATGTTGTCTCCTTATTGTCATTCTCCTCGATGAAATTATTGATTGTGTCTATGATTTGCTCTTTCACCCATTCATTCTTCAGGATTAGATTATTTAATTTCCAATTAACTTTTGGTTTATTTTCTCCTGGCCTTATATTGCATGTGATTTTTATTGCATCATGATCTGAAAAGGATGCATTTACTATTTATTATATACTGCCTTTCTGCATTTGATTTTAAGGTTTTTATGCCCTAATACATCGTCAATTTTTGTATATGTTCCATGGACTGCTGAGAAAAAAGTAAACTCCCTACTGTCTCCATTCAACTTTCTCCATAGATCTATCATACCTAACTGAATAAAGAATTAGAATTCTTATATGAAATAAGTTCACTCAAACCTATATGAGAACCAGGACTAAATTGCAAGTCCATGAGAATGTGACCGTTATGTGAACTTTGTGACTCGACTCAAGTTAACAAACCTAGATAGTGACTCCAGGAACTAGCCCCTCCTGGAACTGTTTATGCTTGAAGGGACTCGGCTACTCCCTTCTCGCATAACTTTGTTAAAATATGTCTCAAGGACGGTCTGTTTCTTGGTCCAAGCCATAACTTTTCACATGATAAAGTGACTTGTTTTCCCTCTTTGGTCGCGTCCTTGCCACAAGTGCAAGATTCCAACTGCTAGACTAGTTGGCAATATGCCTTCTTTGTCTCAAGACCTATATGAACTAGCAAGCCTATGAGCCTCTCCGGAATCTCACCCACAGAGATGACGATCTTCCTGGGACCTTCCCATTTGGGACTCAGAGGCTGTTGAACCGGGATTCCCCAGCCGAGATTTCAAGAGTTGGCGCTCCCCCGAATTGGTGATGTTTTCTTTATCTTTCTCTACTATCCTTATTATTATACTTATTATACTTGGTTTATTTTGTATTATTTGCTGTATTGGATGTTATTGCAAGCAATCTATTCCTTTTATCATATAATTAAAAGTTACTTTGTTTTCTAACTGGTGTACACGAGTGTCATTTACAGGAGCGAATCCGAACCAAAATACATTCAGAAAACACTAACTTTTCTAACAATTGGTTTATCTCCCTAGTTTCTTTCTTGTTTATTTTGTAGTTCGATTTATCTAATTCTGAGAGAACAAGGTTGAGATCCCCCACTAGTATAGTTTGGCTGTCTATTTCTTCTTGCATCTCTCTTAATTTCTCCCCTAGGAATTTGTGTGCTATTGCACTTGGTGCATATACATTTAGTATAGATATTGCTAGATTATCTATGGTACCCTTTAATAAAATATAGTTTCCTTCCTTATCTCTTTTGATTAGATCTATCTTGGCTTTTACTTGATCTGAGATAAGGATTGCTACCCCTGCTTTTTTGTGTTCACCTGAAGGATAATATTTTCTGCTCCAGCCGTTTACCTTCATCCTATATGTGTCACTATGTTTTAGATGTGTTTCTTGTAGACAACATATTGTGGGATTCTGGTTTTTAATCCAGTCTGATATCCGCTTCCGCTTTATGGGAGAGTTCATCCCATTCACATTCACAGATAGAATAACTAATTCTTTATTTCCTGCCATCTTATTTACCCAAGTTATGTTTTCCCCTTTCCTTTCCCCTTTCTCCCTTCCCCCACCTCAGTACTTTGCTTTTGATGACCCTCTCCACCAAACAATACTCCACCCTTTAGATCCCCTCCCTCTGTTTTTACTCCTTTCCCCTGATTCTTCTATTTTCCCTTCTATTAGTTTGTCCCTTACTTTTCCTCCTTTCCCTCCCACTTCCCTCTAGCAACAGACAAGTTTATATGTGAAATCAAATGTCTGATATACACTTTTAGAACCCAACCTGATGTGAGTAAGATTTACACCATGCTCATCTCCCTCCCCTCTTTCTCTCAATTATATTAGGTTTTCTTTGCCTCTTCAAGTGATTTTACCTTGTTTTTACCTCCTTTTTTAGATCTTATTGTACCACTTTTTCCCTCTTTTCCCCAGTATGACAACCTTTTCCCCTCTAGTTCCCTTTTTCATATTATCAAAGTAATATCTAGTTAATTATACCCCCAAAATTTAAGTATCCCCCTAGTAAAAATAAAGTTCTCAGGAGTCCTTTCCTTTTTACCTTTTTATGCATCTCTTGAGTTCTGTGATAGGGTGTCGAATTTTTTGTTCAGATCTGGTCTTTTCATTAGAAATAGGTGAAATTCACCTATATCATTGAATGACCATCTTCTTACCTAGAGGATATTGCTCATTCTAGCTGAATAGATTATTCTTGGTTGTAATACAAGTTCCTTTGGTTCCAGGCCCTTCAATCCTTCTGTGTGGAGGCTGACAGATCCTGTGTGATTCTAATTATTGATGCTTGGTATTTGAATTGTTTCTTTCTAGCTGCTAGCAGAATCTTTTCCTTGGTGCTATAGTCCTGAAATTTAGCCACGATATTCCTTGGGGTCTTAATTTTGGGGTCTCTTTCTGGAGGTGATTGGTGAATTCTTTCAATGGTGATTTTGCCCTTTGATTCTACAATCTCAGGGCAGTTTTCTTTCAGGATTTCCTGGAAGATAGTGTTTAGGTTCTTTTTTTCATCATGGCTTTCAGGAAGTCCAATAATCCTTAGATTGTCTATCCTAGATCTATTTTCCAAGTCAGTTGTTTTTCCTAGGAGATATTTCATATTTTATTCTAATTTTTCATTTTTTTGTTTTTGTTTGACTGATTCTTGAAGTCTTATTGAGTGATTCACTTGCATTTGTTCAATTCTTATTTTTAAAGTGTTGTTTTCTTCAGTTACCTTTTTAAGCTCCTTTTGTAACTGGCCAATTTGTTCATTGCACTCTTTTTCCACTTCACTAATTTTATTTTTCAATAAGTTGGTGTCTTTTTCATATCTCTTTTGCAGGGCATCATATCCTTTTTGCAAGATATTGTATCCTTCTTGCACTGATTTCAGTTTATTTTCCCATTTATCATCCAGCTCTCTTTTCAGGTTCTTTATGCAATCTTCCAGAAAGGCCTTTTGAAAAAGTGACCAGTGATGGTCTTTAATACCTTCATCTGGTATTTTATCTAAAGGAACCTCAGCATCTGGGGTCAACGCTTCTTTGCCTTGATAAAAGCTGTGTATGGTAAGAGCTCTCTTTTGAATCTTCATTTTTTTTAGACAGCATGGATATCTCTTTAAGGTAGGGACAAAAAAACGGCGGCTGAAAATCTTTGCCCTGGGGCACTTTGGCGAGTTGACCTAAGGTGCTGGGCCGGTGGGGGCTAGGACTAAGTCCGAATTACTCCTTAAACAAGGCAAGTCTGCCAGAACACCTGCCCCCAATTAGGGCAGAGTGTCCCGAGTGCCTCAGATAAACTCCAGGTGTTTGGAATTTGGAGTTTGGAGTTTGGAATTTCTGCCAGGATGAGCTGAGCTGAGACCCACCCTCACTACACAGGAGTTGTCTATTTATCTCTCTGTCCGAGTCAGACTAACCTGATATGAAGTTATCCAGAGAGCAGTGTTCAAATATTTCTGAGTTCATTGACTTGAAAATCAGTTCAGAGGCTTATTTTATTGTTGATTTGAGAGAAGATCGGAGGAGAGGCAGAAAGTCACCGTTTCACTCTGCCATCTTGGCTCCGCCTTACTCAAATATTATTAAAAACAATTGGATGCTTAGTTGGTATGTAGTGCGAGATGTTTTTCACCTAGTTTCTGGCAGACCATTTTTCCTGTGGTTTTTTGAAATGTTGTTACTGCTGGAATAGTTATGATTCCTGGATTTATTTTACACTGTTAATAACTATGCTGGTTTGCTTCTGTATATGTGTAACTAATCAATTCTACAGATCAGCCTCTTTATTTTTGTTCTTGTCCTTCAGTCATGTCCAAGTCTTTGTGACCCCTTGGATCCAACCTTCTCATCTTCTCCTGGTCCTTCTCCCTTTTTCCTTCATCCTTTCCCAGCATCAGGGTCTTTTCCAGTGAGTTCCATCTTCTCAATATGTGCCTAAAATATTTGAGTTTCAGAATCAGTTTTTGAGTTTACAATGAATAACTTGAATTAATTTCTTTAAGTATGGACTGATTTGACCTTCTTGCTGTCCAAGGGACTCTCAAGAGTCTTCTCCAGCACCACAATTGAAAAATGTAGGTTCTGCTGTGCTCATCTTATTTTTTCTTTTTTTTTTAACAGGCCACCTATTATAGCCATACATTTTTCCTGGGAAATCCATGGATTGGACTATACAGAACTTTGTTTCCAAGGTGATGTTTCTGTTTATTAGTATGCTGTCCACATATGCCATAACTGTCCTTTCAATCAGCAAGTGCCTTTGAATTTCATGGCTGCAGTCACTTGCTGTGATCTTTGAACCCAAGAATACAAAATCTACCACTCCCATTTCTTCTCTCTCTGTTTTCCTGGAAGAGATAGAACTAGTTGCCAAGATTTTTTTTAATGTTAAACTTCAAACCAACTTTTTGTCCTCTCTTCTTTTACCCTCATCAAAAGTCTTCTTAATTTTTCTTTATGTATCATTTGCATATCTGAGATTGTTGATAATTCTCCCAGCAACCTTACTTCCAGCTTTTAATTCATCCACCCTAGAATTTCACATGGTGCACATGCTCATATTTTATGTTAAATAAATAAGATGATAATCTACAGCCTTGTTATCCTGCTTTTCCATTCTGAAACCAATCAGTTATTCCACGTTCAGGTCTAACTGCTGCTGCTTGTCCCACATACACGTTCCTCAGAAGAAAAGATGATCTGATCCTCCCATTTTTTTGAGGACTTCTCACATTTTGTTGTGATCCACACAGTCAAAGGCCTTAATGTATTCAATAAAACAGATGTAAATTTCTTTTTCTGGAGCTCCCTTACTTTCTCCATAATTTGGCACTTCTGCACTTTGGTCTCTAGTTGTTTCAAAAACAAATTGGCTCTTCTGAAACATCTCAGTTTCCATAGCACTGAAGCCTGACTTGCACAATCTTAAGTATAAGCTTGTTGGCCCGTGAAATAAGTTCAGTTGTTTGTCAATTTGAACATTCCTTGTTAGTGCCCTTCTGTAGCATTAGGACAGGAAGTGATCTTTTCCAATCCAGTGGTCACTGTTGCATTTCCCAAATTTGCCTTATAGTGAGGGCCACACGTCCACAGCATCATCTTCAAGGATTTTAAACAGCCCACCTAGAATTCCATTACCTCCACTGTCCTCATTGGCAATGCTTGGCAGACCTAAAGCCCCCTTGATTTTATTCTCCAGGATGTCCGGCTCTAGATCAGTAAGCCCGCCATTGTGGTCATTAGTGATGTTCAGATTGTCCTTGCATTTTGGGCATTCTTTCCACCTGCTCTCAATCTCTTCTGCTTCTCTAAATCCCTATCATTTTTGCATGAAACATTACCTGAATTTCTCTAATTTCCTTGGTGTCTGTCCCATTCTATTGTTCTCTTCCATTTCTTTGCATTGCTCTTTTTAGGAAATTCTCCTGATTATCTCTTCTTGCTATTCTGTGGAATTGGGCATTCAGTTGGGTATATCTTTCCCTTTTCCTTTCCTTCTTTTTCCCACTCTATATAAAGCCTCATCAGACAGTAAATTTGCTTTCTTGCTCTTTTTCTTTGCAATTTTTTTTGCTGCTGCTTCCTGTACAACATTGCAAACAACTGTTTGTGGATCTTCAGGTACCCCACCTACCAAAACTAATTCCTTGTATCTATTCATCACCTCCAGTTCATATTCCTAAGGGATGTTATTTAAGGTCACACCTATACAGTCTGCTTGTTTTCCATACTTTTTTCAATTTTCGTCTAAATTTTGCAATAAGAAGCTCATGATGTAGTGCACAGTCAGATGCGGGTCTTTGTTTTAATGGATTGTAGTGTGTCTACCTTTGGGGGCTGATTTTATGATCAGTCCGATTTCAATATTGACCATCTAGTGATGTGTACTATATGCACCTTTAAGGTTGTTGGAAAAGAAAATTTTGGGAGGGAGGAAGGGAAAGAATTTGGAGGTCAAAGTAGCAAGGCCACTTTCATTTGTTTTTTTTTTTTCATTGATTCCCTTGAAATTCTTGACCTTTTGTTTTTACAGATGAATTTTGTTGTTATATTTTCTAGGTAGTAAAATAATTTCTTGGGAATTTGATTGGTATAACTCTAAATAAACAGTTGAGTTTAAGTAGTATTGTCATCTTTATTATATTTGCTTGACCTATCCAAGAGCACTTGATATTTTTCCAATTGTTTAGATCTGACTTTATTTGTGTGGAGAGTGTTTTGTAGTTTTGTTCATATAGATCCTGGCTTTCCCTTGGCAGATACATTCTTTGCACCACATGGAACTTTTGTAAAAATCAAGCCTATGCTAGGCCAGAGCGATATTGCAAGCAAATGGAAGAAGGCAGGAATGGTCAATATATTTTTTGTAGACAATTATACAAAAAGAATAGAAATTGTTTCAGATGCCCCAAAGAAAAGATACAAACCTAAATCGAGATTGAACAATGAAATCCTCAACAACAAGTGGGTCGAATTAAAATCGCAGAAACAATAACTATGTAAAAGAAAAATGATAATGATGAAATAAAATACCAAAATTTCTAAAATAGTCCTCAAGGTGAAAATCATCTTACAAGAATCCATTAACAAAATAGAAAAAGGAAACATGCATGAAGTAAATATGTACTTCTTAAAATTAAAGAATCAACAAAGAAACAAACCCAAAATAAGCACAAAAGATGAGAAATTAGGGAAAGGAAAGTAAAACCAAGGGAAGTGACTGAAGTAAAAGTTGTTGCTTGGCCAAAACTCATAAAATTGATAAACCTTTCAGAAAGCTAATCTGAATAGAAAGAAGAGAGCAGAAACTCAATTCAAAGAAATAGCATATGAGCAAGGTGAAATCACAGCCAGTACTTGAAATTAAAAGTTTAACAGGACACATTATGTACAGCTATATACGGAGAATGCCCATGAAATAGAGGAGAACCTTCCAAAATATAAAACCCCCATATTATCAGAAGAGGAGATAAAGATTTTAAGTACCTAGCCTTAGAAAAGAAAATAGATCTAGCATTACGGAAACTACCATAGGAAAAACAAAATTTCCAGGCCTAAGGATTCACAGTATTCTATCAGACTTTTAAAGAACAGTGAGAAATCATACTTCATAAAATATTCTCAAAAGTTGAGAAATAAAGCACCCTACCAAACTCCTTTTATCAGATAAGGTCTTTATACTTAGGCCAGGAAAAGATAAAATACAGAAAGAAAACTGTAAGCCAATATGATTAATAAACATTGTCCCAAACTTTTTAAACAAAATCTGATTATAAAGAGTACAATGATTTCTCTAAGGTATCATTCATTATGACAATATATGATATAAGAGAGATACAAGAATGGTTTAAAATCAGGGCAACAATGAACATAATTAGCATAATTTAAAAAACCAAAATATTAGAAACTACATGATTATTTCAGTAGATGGGGAAAAAACTTAAGAAAATATAATACTCATATAAAAAAATCCTATAAAGTAGAGGGATTTTTTGAAAAAATATCATAACAAGCACTTTTCTAAAACCAAAAAATAATTCTTTTGTTTTCTTTTTTGTGCTTTTTAAAAGTATGTTTTAATCTGCATTTAGATTGCTCAGTTCTCTGTCTAGAACTGCATAACATTTTTCATCATGGGTCCTTTGAAATTGTCTTGGATCACTCTTTTTATCAGAACAGCTAAGTCTTTCATAATTGATCATCCTTAAAATATTGTTGTTACTTTCTAAATATTTCTCTTTGTTCTGCATACTTCACTTTCTATAAGTTCATATAAGTTTTCCTGCTTTCTTCAATTCTCTATTACTCTCTAATTGTCTTTTCTAATTTTTTGTTTATTAAAGCTTTTTATTTACAGAACATGAGTAGTTTTTCTCCATTGACCTTTGCAAAATTTTCTATTCCAAATTGTTCCCTCCTTGCACCCACCCCTCCTTTAGATGGCAGGTAGTCTGATACATGCTAAATATGTTAAAATATATGATAAATCCAATATATGCATACATCTCTATAGAGTTATCTTGCTGCACAAGAAAAATCGGATCTAGAAAGAGAAAAAAACAACCTAAGAAGGAAAACAAAATGCAAGCAAACATTTACAGAAAGCGTTAAAATGTTATGTTGTAGTCCACACTCAGTTACCCCAGGCCTCTCTCTGGATGCATATAACTTTCTTCATTGCTGAACAGTAGGAACTGGTTTGAATCACCTCATTTTTGAAGAGAGCCATGTCCATCAGAATTGATCGTCATATAGTATTGTTGTTGCCGTGTATAATGATCTCTTGGTTCTGCTCATTTCACTCAGCATCAGTTCATGCAAGTCTCTCCAGGCCTCTCTGAAATCATCTTGTTGGTTGTTTCTGACAGACCAATAATATTCCATGACATTCATATACAATAATTTATTCAGCTGTTCTCCAATGAATGCACATCCATTCAATTTCCAGTTTTTAGCCACTACAAAAAGGGCTGCCACAAACATTTTTACACATGTGGGGCTCTTTCCCTCCTTAAAGATCTCTTTGGGATATAGGCCCAATAGAAACACTTCTGGGTCAAAGGGTATGCAGAGTTTGATAACTTTTTGAGCATAGCTCCAAATTGCTCTTCAGAATGGCTGGATGCATTCACAGTTCCACCAAC
Source organism: Myrmecobius fasciatus (assembly GCA_023553655.1). Lineage (NCBI taxonomy): Eukaryota > Metazoa > Chordata > Mammalia > Dasyuromorphia > Myrmecobiidae > Myrmecobius > Myrmecobius fasciatus. The sequence continues at coordinate 9,702 of JAJPUD010019052.1, forward strand.
AATGTATCAGTGTCCCAGTTTTCCCACATCCCCTCCAACATTCGTCATTATCTTTTTCTGTCATATTGGCCAATCTGACAAGTGTTTAGTGGTACCCCAGAGTGCTCTTTATTTGCATTTTTCTGATCAATAGCGACTTGGAGCACCTTTTCATATGACTACAACTAGTTTTAATTTCTTCTTCTGAAAGTTGTCTACTCATATCTTTTGACCATTTATCAATGGGAGAATGTTTTGAATTCTTAAAAATTTGAGTTAATTTTCTATGTATTTTAGAATGAGGCCTTTATCAGAACCTTTGAATGTAAAAATGATTTCTCACTTTATGTCTTCCCTTTCAATTTTGTCTGCATAAGTTTTGTTCGTACAAAATCTTTGTAACTTAAAATAATCCAAATTATCTATCTACTGTTCAGTTATGAATTCTATTTCTGCTGTGGACACAAATTCATTCCTTCTCCACAGATCTTGGAGGTAAACTATCCTAAGTTTCTTTAATCTTCTTGTAATGATCACTCTTTATGTCTAAATCATGAACCCATTTAGATCATACCTTGATATGTGGTGTTAGGTGCAGGTAAAGCCCTAATTTCTTCCATAGTAGTTTCCATTTTTCCTAGCAGTTTTTTTTTTCAAATACTGAGTTCTTATCCCCAAAATTGGGTTCTCTTGGTTTGTGAAACACTAAATTGCTGTAGTTATTGACTATTTTGTCCTATGATCCTATCCTGTTCCACTGATTGACTATTCTATTTCTTAGCCAGTACCAAATGGTTTTGATAATCATTGATTTATAATATAGTTTTAGATCTGATACAGCTAGGCCACGTTCATCAGCATTTTTTTCTTTTTTTTTAAATTTATTTTTTATTTGGAAAACATATGATTGGGTAATTATTCATCATTAACCCATACAAAGCTTTCTGTTACAAATTTTAACCCCCTACTCCCCACCCCTTCCCTAGATGGCAGGAAATTCACTACATGTTAATTATGTTAAAATAGTTGACAAATCGAATATATGTATACATATTTCCACACTTATTGTTGTGTAAGAAAAATTGTATCTACAAGAAAGAAAAATCAAATAAAGGAAACACAACGCAAGCAAACATCAATCGAAAGTATGAAAATGTTATGTTGTGGTCTACATTTCTCATCCCTCTCTCTGGATGTATATGGCTTTATTCACTGAACAAATGGAATTGGTTTAAAACATTTCATTGTTGAAGAGAGCCATGTCCATCAGGATTGATTATCACATAGTATTGTTATTGCCATTTATGATGATCTCCTGGTTCTGCTCATCTCACTCAGCATCAGTTCATGTAGGTCTCTCCAGGCTTCTCTAAAATCGTCCTGCTGGTCGTTTCTTACAGAACAATAATATTCCATAACATTCATATACCATAATTTATTCAGCCATTCTCCAATTGATCAGCATCCATTCAGTTTCCAGTTTCCAGCCACTACAAAAAGGGCTGCCACAAAAATTCTTGCACATGTGGGGCCCTTTCCTTCCTTTATGATTTCTTTGTGATATAAGCCAAATAGAAATCATCACCATTTTTTTTTCATTAATTCCCTTGAAATTCTTGACCTTTTGTTTTCCCACAAGAACTTTGTTACTATTTTTTTGAGATCTGTAAAACAATTTGTTGGGAGCTTGATTGGTATGGAATTAAATAAGTGGATTAATTTAGGTCGTATTGTCATTTTTATTATATTTGATTGGTTTAACCGTGAGCACTTGATATTTTTCCAACTGATTAGATCTGATTTTATTTGTGTAGAAAGTGTTTTGTGGTTATGTTCTTATAGTTCCTGACTTTCCCTTGGCAGATAGATTACCAAATATTTTATATTATCGTTCATTATTTTGAATTGAATTTCTTTTTCTATCTATTGCTGCTGAACTTTGTTGGTAATATATAAAAATACTGATGATTTATGTGGATTTATTTTGTATGCTGACACTTTGCTAAAGTTGTGAATTGTTTCTAGTAGTTTTTTAGTTGTGTCTCTAAGGTTCTCTAAGTATACCATCATGTCATCTGCAAAGAGTGATAATTTGGCTTGCTCATGACCTACTCTAATTCCTTTAATCTCTTTTTCTTCTCTTATTGCCAAAATTAGGATTTCTAATACAATATTGAAGAGTAATGCAGACAGTGGGCAGTCTTGTTTCACTCCTGATCTTATGGGGAATGGTTCTACTTTGTCCCTATTACATATGATACATGCTGATCGTTTTATATAGATGCTACTGATCATTTTAAGGAAAAGTCCATTGATTCTGATACTCCCTAGTGTTTTTAATAAAAATGAATGTTGGATTTTATCAAATGCTTTTTCTGCATCTATTGAGGTAATCATATACTTTGTCTTAGTTTGTTTATTAATATAGTTGATTTTGCTGATAGTTTTCCTAATATTGAACCAGCCCTCCATTCCTGATATAAATTCTACTTGATCATAGTGTATTATCCTGGGAATGACTTTCTGTAATCTCATTGCTAATATCTTATTTAAAATTTTTGCATCAATATTCATTAGGGAAATTGGTCTATAGTTTTCTTTCTCTGTTTTCACCCTACCTGGCTTAGCTATCAGCACCATATCGGTCTCGTAGAAGGATTCTGGCAGTATACCTTCTTTCCCTATGTTTTCAAATAGTTTGTATAGTATTGGAATTAATTGTTCTTTAAATGTTTGGTAGAATTCACATGTAAAACCATCTGGCCCTAGCAGAAAGAGAAGTTCTATATAAAATGTAAAAATAAATACTTGGAAGTCGACACTGTATGACTATAATTATAAATTATAAATCATGTTATAATATTCTAGATAATTGGAGAAGTATTCATTGCTCATGCATAGGCTAAACTAATGAAATAAAATGACTATGGAATAAATGAATTAACATTCAGTGCCATACCAAGCAAACTATCAACAGATTCCTTTATAGAGCTATAAAAAGAATACTGAAATAGAGCTGGAGGAACAAATTATAATGAATCCCAAGGGAAGGGCAGAGTCAAAATAGGAGAAGCAATGTGGTGACCTACTCTCTATCTACTCCTGTTAAAGATATGAAAAATGCACCCAACTGAGTCATAAAGGGAAAGTCCACAAATGTTATAGCCAATTATTTGTCCAACCCATCTTGGGTTCAGAAGCCAGAAAGGGAACTCTTCAGACATTGGAGATGGAGTTGGGCCAGGAGCACCTTCTGGGAAGCACTATGACAACGAGGGAGAAACTATGCACTAGGTCAAGAGGAGGTCTCAGACTCACGGCAAGGTGCTGTTATGGGCACCGCTTACTGGCAGCTTTGTTGCCCACTCACTCAGGCTTGGGTTGCAGATCCAGAGCAGAGAGAAAAGGGAACCTGTTCGTGGCCATGGCATTCCTGGGTAAGGAAGTTCTGATGGTGTGTGAAGGAGGAAGTTCCAAAGTCAATGGCAACAACAACAGCAGTGGTAGAGCTCAGGCCACAGCTTGGAAGTAGGGCCTCCTTGCCATCATCCAGCCCAGCTGACAGGTGTAACCGGGGGAGGAATCCTAGATCTAAGGGGATCCTAAAGTGAACTTTCAACCAACAGAATTTTCCAGCTGATTGATGGGGGCTAAGTATGGGGTCTTGTCCAGACCCCAATCCAGAACAAGAGCTTGCACCAGATGGGCAGCAATCAGGCTTTGCCCTGAATCAGCTCACTTGGGGAGCACTGAAAGCTTGCAGGTCCCCAGCCTGTCTTCAAACTCTGAGAATAACCATACATAAGACCCCCAAGAAAGCAGCAACAGGACCAGTCAGGACCTTCCTTCCAGAAATGTTGCAGAGCCCCAGTCCTAACATTGAACCCTATGTAAGAAAGTAGACTCAAAAAATAGCCAAACACAAAAAGAACCTCGCTATAATGACCTATTATTTTTATAAGAATTTTCACGACATAGTCCCAGAAGAGAATGACTGCAAAACTCCTATAAGAAAAGCCTCAGAAAAAAATACAGCTTGGCAACAAGCTCAATTAGAATTCCTGGAAGAGATGAAGAAAAAAAAAGGTTAATTTTTAAAAGAATGGAATGAGAACAATGAGAAAAATGAGAGATATGGAAGAAAAAAGTAGAAAGGGAATGAGCAGCTTAGTACAGTGGCACAAAACCTTGGGCAAGCAACAAAGTCTCTGAAAAGTAGAGTGGGCCAAATAGAAGCCAATAGTTCCATGAGGCAAGAAGAAATATTAATACAGGGCAGCTAGATGGTGCATTGGTTAGAGTATCAGCCCTGAAGTCAGGAAGAGCTGAGTTCATATCTGGCCTCAGACACTTAACACTTCCTAGCTGTATTACTGGGCAAGTCACTATTGCCTCAGGAAAGAAAGGAAAGAAAGGAAAGAAAAAGAGAAAGAAAGAAAGGAAAGAAAAAAAAGAAAGTAAGATAGAAAACACTGGATCTGGGATAAAGAAGACGTCTTTTTGAATTCATATTGGCCGGAGACATTAGCTATATGACCCTAAGTTACTAAACCCTGTTTTGCCTCAGTTTCCTCATCTGTAAAATGAGCTGGAGAACTAAATGGCAAATAACTCGTGTATCTCTGCCAAGAAGACCCCAAATGGAGTCAAGAACAGTTGGACATAATTGAAAAACAACAATGATTTGGACAGATACAGATATAGATTCTTTTTATCAATTGGTCTTATTGTACCAACTTAGTGTAATAGGGCAAAAGCCATTGGGAACTCCTTCCAAAAAGCTAGAGTTTCATGCTTTTCCTGCAGTCAGTACATGGGAGAGGGATGGGGAATCTGCTTCTAGAAAGTTATGATGACAAAATAGAAAGGTCCTGCTTGCAGCTATTCTGACTGTTTCTCCCTTAACATGGGAAGAAAAGGAGCCTGTGACTTCCTGCCGAGCTGCAACAGAGAACCGATGATATTATAGTTTCTTTGAAAAACCCTAGCTAATCAGCAAAGATATAAATAGAGACAATTTTAATAGCTTCAGCAAAGTTGCAGGCTACAAAATAAACACTCAAATATTAGTAGCATTTCTAAATAATAATAAAAAGTCAGAGCCCATAATCAAAAGGGAAATCCCATTCCAGATAACTTCAAGATGCATAAAGTATCTGGGAACCAATCTATGAAAAGCACACAAAAAGAGTGTATTAATTTAATTAAAAAATGATCACTGAAGAAATAAAGTACAAGCTTAACTAGTGGGAGACGTATTTCATGAGCATGCCTGGGCAGTACTAGTGTAGTAGAAATGAGAATACAGCTTAGGCCTAGATTCGAGAAAATACAGAATCTTGTGAAATAGTCACAATATTTTAATTTGTGCTGTGTGTTGCCATTGGGCTAGAACCAGTTAATCATACTGAAATCTTTAAATCTTTAAAGAGTGCAAATTCCAGTACATTCAACTGCATGGAGTTTGCTTTTCCCACTCATCACATCCTAGCTTTATTGCCAAAGTCCTCCAATATAGCCACTGGATGTTGCCAAAATAATTATACTTTTAATGTTATCACAGTCAAATCATCAAAGACATAATTTAAGACCTGAATAAATTAATAATACACTTTTGAAGAGGATCTAAAATATCAAGAGATGAAAAGAGGTATGGAAAAACTGGTAATGATCCTTCCAGAACTCATACTCTATTTATTATAAAATTTCTTGTTGTTTGGTCATTTTCAGTTGTGTCCAACTCTTTGTGATTCCTTTTCGGGTTCTCTTGACAAAGATACATGAGTGGTTTGCCATTTCCTTCTCCAGTTCATTTTACAAATGATGGAACTGAGTCAAATAAGGTAAAATGACTTGTCCAGGTTCACTTTGGCAAAGTAAATACCTTAGCTAGTAAGCTGTCTCAAAGTAGAATGGAGTGCCTTGGGAGGTGGAGGTGGGATTCCCGTCCCTGGAGGTCTTCAAACTGAAGCTGTTTGACCACTTGTTAGAGGCTCCTATAGAGGGGATTCTCTTTTAGGTTTGAATATTGACTGGACATCCTTTCAAGTTGTGATGGGATTCTCGAGTGAAATGAGGGGAAAACACAAACTACAATATCCGGTATAGCCACTGGATGTCGCCCAAACACAAGTGTCTGTTCCTCTGTAATTCTTGGTCAAAAGGCCTCTGTTATAGGTCGGGCCCTGTCCAAGGTGCGCCCTTGGAGAAGGAGGCAGGAACAGGGAGGGAGGGAAGGTGTGTGACTCCTTACAAAGCAGGATTCTCAGGCGGAGAAGGCAGGAGATCATGGGTCTGAGAATAAAAAGAGGGGTCAGTTACAGAGAAAGGGCGCGTGCTTGCTGGCCCAGGCACTTCCACTCCCCTCCTTTATCCCTCTCTATTCCGCTAGGAGAAAGAGAAGGGGAGGAGCTTTTCTAAGTCCGCTAGAACCCTCCCACAAGGCTCATCTCAGCTTATGTCCTCCAGACCTGGCATGGATGGGGGGCAGTGCCTTGATGGAACTTTGGAAGCCATGCAACACCTTATCTTCCCGCTTCCCCTGACCCGTCCCTGTGGAAGCCCAGGGTGCCTGGGCGGGCTGTGGACGGGCCAGGACCGGCTCTCTCCCGCTGTTTACTGGCAGCAGCGGGCGGCCAGGGCAGCCCTCGAGCATCCACCACTGCAGAGAGCGCCCCTGCCATGCGTTACCCGCAGGCTGTGAGGTTCCGGGGTGGGGGGGACTGCCCCGACCATTTCAGTCCAGCTCTAGGTCTGGCGCTGAAGCTGACCGGCCCCGGAAGACTTCCGAAAGGGCTGGCGGAGAAGCCCTCCCTGCGGCCTGGTGGGTGTCCCTAGCCCCCTGAGCCGAGGAAGAGCCGACCTGCTACTTTTCGGGGCAGCGGGGCCCCTAAGCTATGACCTCTTCTCACAGAAGAGTCCGTCTCTATGGAGTCGGCTGCTACAAGTTTGCAAGGCTCGTGTCAATCTCAAAGGCTGAACCGCACTCTCCTTCCCCTCGCCCCGCTGGTGCCCACCTCCGGCCCTTCCGCCCCTGCCCCTTGCCCCAGGCCGTTGCTATAGCGACCACCTCCTGTGCACGGATTGGAGAATTCGGAGTTCCATTGGCCAGCTCATCCAAAGGCAGGATTCTGTTTTGTGCACTTCCCCGCCCCAGTCGTCATGGGGACCACCACGCTTAGCCACCGCGGGGCTGTGTCCGCCCAGCCTGGGCAGGTTTCGGTCCCAAGGCTTTTCCCCGCCCAGGAGGGAAACTTCTGGGATTCGCTGTGGAGTCCGGTGGGTCGGACCGTTGGCCAGGTAGCCGCCAGCCCCTTCCCGCCTCCCAGCTTCCTCTGCCTCACCTGGGGAGCCTTGCTCCTGGTTCAGGGTGGGCAGTTTAGGCCGGTCCGGGTCTCTTCTGCACCCCTTTGTGGGCCGGGACTCCCCTGTCTGCTTGCTTGACCGCTGTTGGGGCCGCCCGACTCCCCGTCCTCCCGGCTTTTCCTGGGCTCCTCCTCCCGCCCCAGCCAGGAGCTCTTCTCTGTCCTAGGGACCCCAGAGGTGGAAAGCGCAGCCCTAGCTGAGCAAGGAGCCCCGAGGGCGGAGGGGGCACCGAGGACCCCAACCCTGGCCTGCCTGCCTGAGGGAATGGATGCCGGGACCGCCCGTGACTGTCATCCTGGGGACCCCGAGGCGAAGTGGGTGGAGGAGGGTGTAGTAAGTCTCAGCTGAGCTACTGCACAAACGGAACCCCCTACCCCCGAACCTGGAAAGAAGGGTGGGGAAGGCTTACTGGACATCATGCCCTTAGCCAGGGATTCTCAGGGGTCCAAGGCCAGGAAAGGGCTGGTCTAGGCTGGGGGGCGGTGCTCAGCACAGTCCTGGCTGGGGATGGTGGCAAAGGTGCCTTGGAGGACTCCCTCCCTGGTGAGCCGGGCTTTTGCCCTCTCTGCTGGGGCATTTCTAGCCTTGCCCCCGACGCCTGTTGAGGTACGGGGGGCGGCACACCCCGGGAAGGACGTGGGTGGGGCTCGAGCCCCCAGCATGGGGATGAAGGTCTCCCTCCTGCCGCCGTCGGTCTCTGCGTTAGGCACTTTCTCTCCCCGGGCCCTGCCTGCTGGGAAGGGCTGGACTGGGCGGGACAGCGGGCTGACCTTCTGGTCGGGATTGGGAGGGGGGATCTGTGGCCACCCAGTTTCTCTGGCCACGTTACCGCCCGAAATCCTCAGGGGAATTCATTAGCCATTTCTTGAGGGTGAAATGGTCTTCGAACCCCGGGGTGGGGGGGAGAGGGGCGGTAGAACTGGGATATATTGCTGGAGGCGAGAGGCCGGGGCCAGGCCTCCGAGATGACGTCACTTAGTGCTGGAGCAGTGAAGGGTCCCAAGGTGGGAGCTGGTGGCAGGAGAGAGCTCTGGCTCTGGGGAAGGATCAAGCCCGCCATGGGTTTGGGGGCGAGATAGGAAGGTCCCGGGCCCCAGCCTGGGTATGGACAGAACCAGGAACTGAGACACTCAAGATGTGATTGGGCCTCCTGTGTGTGTGTGTGTGTGTGTGTGTGTGTGTGTGTGTGTGTGTGCATGTGTGTGTGCCCACAGGTGCGTTTTTCACCTGCTTACAACTCAGAATGGTCGAAAAGCTCTTGTTCCTCTCAGTTTCCTGATGTCACTTTCCTTGAATTTCTGCCTCCGTTCTGGGCTGTAACCCGGGACTTGGGGCCAAATCCATCCCTCTGGCTTTTGCTGTCCAGGGGACTTTGGGTGCCTCACTAGGCTGTCTGCCTGGACCTTTCTTTGCCCTGGGGACAAGAGGGCAATGGAAGAGCTGGCCTCTAGGGTCCCTCCCAGTGTTAGATCTGGGATCCCATGACCCCATGGGCTGTGGGCAGGGGAGCCTGAATGGCCATCTCTAAGGAGGTCACCTTCTGCCTTCAAAGGCTTCCATGTCTCCCTCCCTCCCTTCAGTGGCAGCCTGGGGCAGCAGGACAAATGCCAGTGGAGGAGAGGGGAGTAGGAGGTGGGCACCCCACTGTGTTTAGAGGTTTGCCTCAGAAGCTGAAAGAGGTCACAGATTTAGAGGAGCTTTGGTCCCTTCTTCAGGGAACTCCCAGGGCTCCTGGGCAGATGGGACAGGCAGAAAGAAGGGCAATCCACAGTCACCCCAGATATACCCTAGGAGAGAGGCCCAAAGTCCGCTCTAAGATCCCAGAAGGCAAAGGCTCTTTGGCCATGGCTCCTCAGGGAGAGACTTCTGGACCAGGGAGAATTCCACTTGGGCTTTCCAGGATGCAGAGAAATGGGGCAAATGGCACCTGATTCTGGGGACCGGAGTGAGGGGCAGTCAGTCGTGAAGGAGGAAGGGAGGCATAGAAAGCATCCTGCCCAAAGGAGCTGTTTTCTTTGGACTGGAACATCGGGTGGGCTCTGTGTGTGTGAGCTCCAGATGAGAAGGACCCCGTTCTGCGGGGAGCCGAATCCGGGCAGAAAGCTCAGACCTTCCTTTGGTAGGCATTGGGATATGTTGTACAGCTTGGAGCAGAGCGATGCCGTGCCCTAAGGAGTGCCAAAGAAACCCTACTTCTGGAAATGATGGGAAGGAGAGAGAAGAAGCAGAAGAAGAAAGGACAAGAAAGAGCAACAAAAACAACAAGAAAAGAGAAAAACAAGAAGAAAGAAGAGAGAAGAAAGAAGGAGAGGAAGAGCGAGAGGAAGAAGAAGAGGAAGGAGAAGAGGAAGAAGAAAAGGAGATGAAGAAGAGGAAGAAGAAGAGGAAGAGGAAGAAGAAGAAGCAGAAGAAGAAAAGAAGGCAGAAGAAGAAGAAAAAAGAAAGAGCCTTTGGATCTGTCCCATGGAGGTCAGTGATGACTTTGGAGAAAACACTTTGATGAGGGTCATAGAAATGGGAGGCAGATTGCAAAGAGAGGAGGAGATCCTGGTTGTTGCCAGAGTAGAGTCCTCGGGGCACAGACAAATTTGTTGTGAATTTGGCAGGATACGGGCAGAAGGAAAAGCTTTTTATTTTTATTTATTTTTTTAAGAACAGGGGACACTTGAGAGTGTAGGCAGCAGGAAGAAAGGCCTAGGGAGGGAAAGACTGATCATAAGGACTGGCCTTAATGGAGCTCCAGAGGAGGGTCAAGGTTTCCTTTTCACCCCTCATCTCATGTGTTGATGCAGTTTTTGCTGTCTTGGTCTCTAAACTGTGGGTGGAGGGAGCTGCACAAAGCAGTGAGAGATTAAGGAGCAGTGTTTCTTAAAACACCGAATCAAGAGAGTTATACCCACTGGAAAGTCTTGGGCAGGAGGCTTCCTCTTGATGCAGGAAAGGTCCAGGTTTTGTACCCAAACCCTAAGTGCCGAGGGAGGGGAAGGGGGATTACAAGACGATCCGGGGCAGGGCCTGAGTGGCCTCCCATGAGCAGCCCACCAATGCTGGACACTGTGGGTGTTCTCAGTCCTGTGGGAACAGTTGGTAAGGGTTGGTTTCTAAATGCCGGGGTACTTACTTGGGGGGAGGGGAGACAGGACAAGACTTCTAGGATGGAGCAGGTTCTGCAATCTTTGAGTCCCTTCCCTCTGTCAGAACTGATCCTTTCCAGCTGCATGGGAGGCTCTGCTTCCCAAGCCAGAAGAGGCAGCTCTGAGAAACCTCAATTAGGAGTCTTCATCACACACCCCCTCTGGAGAAGTGGGACAATCCTGATGGATTTGGCTCCCAGGGAAACCCCACAAGCACCCTGTCAAGGAGGAAGTCCTGGCCCTCTTGCCTACCCTCTCTTACAGATGAAGAAACTGAGGGCTCCCCCCTCTCTGTGAGAACCAGGGGCAGCAGCAGGCCAAGGGAAGGGTGGACATCTGTGGAAGGGGCACTTGGCCTTCCACCTCAGGTCCTAGTGGCTCCTGAAGGAGCCTGGGAAGTAAGGAATACTCTGTGTTCCCCCCATATTTTCTGAATACTTCCAGATGCCCCTCAAGGGAACTTTCTGGAATGGACTTGCAGCAAGAGTATAGCAGCCAGCAAGGGGACTGGGCTGAGGGGTCCAAGGGAAGATCTCCCCCCAGGCTGAGACCTTCCCTCGCCCTCCTTCCCCTCTATCTGATCTTGGGCTTGTGCAGCCCTTTCCCTGCCCAGAGTGGCACTGGGTGGGAATGGATTTCATGGAGGCAAGATCCAGGTGCCAGTCCCATTGCTGACCCAGTCTGGGCTCTCCCACTGGACCCTAGATTCAGAATGGGAAGGATGCTTTGAGGACATAGAGTCTCCCTCTCCTCCCCAGCCTGCAACTTCAAACAGGAGGAACTAAGTCCCAGGAAAGGTAAGTGCCTTGTGCAGATGAGCAAGCCCTAATCAGAGCAGTCTGCAAACCTCGCCAGGGGCCCCTCCTCCTCCAACAAGGCTCCTTTCCTGCACGTTCTGGATCCTTGTTTGGGTTTGGGATGGAGATGGAGGGCAGAAAGGTCACAGCTGAGGGACCACCAACAAGATGCCTCATTTCTGTTAGAAAGAAAGGAGACGACCTCTTTTCTAGGATTCTGTTTTCAGTCTCTGTCTCCACATGGGCTGGGGGAGGATTGATGTGCTTCCTTTCAGAGCAAAATCTCTGCACCTGAGGAAAGTCAGCCACTCAGCCAGAGTTCCTGGGAGAGGATTGCCTGAGGTGCTGAGCCCTGATGGACTCCCCTGCCTCTCTGATCCCAAACAGGCAAATTTCCAGAAGCCTGGGCAGATGAGAGGCAAATCAAGTTGACTCTGTCACCATGATGATAGTAGGACAGACTGCATCTTTTCTAGGGATCTTCAAATACCTTGTGTTATGTAAAGTTCAAGTTTAACTTGTTTAGACCTTTATGGGAATGGAATTCCACATTTCCCAATACTTAACTCAAAAAATCTGTCAGCCAACCTTTATCCTGCAATTATTGTTGCAGTCTTTCTGAAACTTTATTCTATCCTAATTAAATGCTTTAAATGAAGGTTCTTATAGTCTTTAATCATCCTCATGGTAATGGCAGTCCTTTTGGAGAAAAATTGTCTGTCACTTCGATGCAGGTGAATTCACAGCCTGGTAAATGACAAAAAATGTTACTTGCCAAAAGTGTGCTAGTAACAGACCTGCATCTTGGATTGAACCCAGTATGGCTATCATGTGATTCTTAGTTATAAGTACTTAAAATATCCCATTCATGAATATTGAATCTTTTAAAACCAGTTGCTTGTCTTATTCCTCGTTTAAGGGCTCACAATTTCCTGTAAAATTTCCACTGACGTCTTTGGATTTTGATATCATCATGGTTTTACTGTTTCCTTCTCCCTCACTTTTCCAAAGAGCATCTTAATTTTAGGTCATCAACATTGTCCATTTTACTTCCTGTGACTACCTCCATCTTTTGTCTAACCCTGAAATCCTACCTCTCCATATATATGAGGTCATTTGTTCAACACTCCTCTTTTGGTTAATGTTGTCATTCTTTACGTATATATCATATTCCAATTTGATGCTTACTTGGTATGTAATGTGAGATGTTGTTCTTCACCTAGTTTCTGGCAGACCATTTTCCCTGTGGGTTTTTGAAATGTTGTTAGTGCTGGAATGCCTATGATCCCTGGGTTTATTTTACACTCTTAATAACTACACTGATTTGCTTCTGTATATGTGTAAGTAATAAATTCTACCGATCAGCTTCTTTATTTTTGTTGTTATCCTTCAGTCATGTCCAAGTCTTTGTGACCCCTTGGACCCAACTTCTCATCTTCTTCTGCCCCTTCTCCCTTTTTCCTTCATCCTTTCCCAGCATCAGGGTCTTTGCCAATGAGTTCCATCTTCTCAGGATGGGGCTAAATTAAATACCAAACGGGAAATTCTGAAAATAAAAGGGGAGATTAATAAAATTGAAAATAAGAAAACTATTGAATTAATAAATAAAACTAAGATTTGGTTTTATGGAAAAACCCAACAAAATGGATAAGCCTTTACTTAATTTGATTAGAAAAAGGAAAGAGGAAAATGAAATTGTTAGTCTCAAAAATGAAAAGGGAAAACTTTCCACCAATGAAGAGGAAATTAGAGCAATAATTAGGAGTTACTTTGCCCAACTTTATGCCAATAAATTTGGTAATCTAAATGAAATGGAGAAACATCTACAAAACTATAGACTGGCCAGGTTAAAAGAAGAGGTATTAAATTATTTAAATAGCCCCATTTTAGAAAAAGAAATAGAACAACTATTAATCAAGTCCCTAAGAAAAAATCTCCAGAGCCAGATGGATTGACATGTGAATTCCACCAAACATTCAAAGAACAATTCATTCCAATACTATATAAACTATTTGAAACTATAGGGACAGAAGGTATACTACCAAATTCTTTCTATGATACAGATATGGTGCTGATGGCTATACCAGGTAGGGTGAAAACTGAGAAAGAAAACTATAGACCAATTTCCCTAATGAATATTGATGCAAAAATCTTAAAAAGAAGATTAGCAATAAGATTACAGAAAGTCATCCCCAAAATAATACACTATGACCAAGTTGTATTTATAACAGGAATGCAGGGCTAATTCAATATTAGGAAAACTACCAGGATAATCATTCATATTAATAACCAATTTTTTAAAAAAATCATATGATTAGCTCAATTGAGGCAGAAAAAGCATTTGATAAAATCTAACACACATTCATATTAAAAACACTAGAGACTATAGTAGTAAATGGGCTTTTCCTAAAAAATGATTAGTAGGATCTATTTTAAACCATCACCAAGAATAATATGTAATGGAGTCAAACTAGAACCATTTCCAATAAGACCAGGAGTGAAACAAGGCTGCCCACTGTCACCATTACTATTTAATATTGTATTAGAAATGTTAGATTTGGCAGTAAGAGAAGAAAAAGAGATTAAAGGAATTAGAGTAGGTCATGAGGAAACCAAATTATCACTCTTCTCAGATGATATGATGGTATACTTAGAGAACCCTAGAGACGCAACTAAAAAACTACTAGAGACAATTCACAACTTCAGCAAAATTGCAGAATTCAAAATAAATCCAAATAAATCATCAGCATTTTTATACATTACCACCAAAGTTCAGCAGCAAGAGATAGAAAAAGAAATTCCATTTAAAATAACTGTCGATAATATAAAATATTTGTGAATCTATCTGCTGAGGAAAATTCAGGAAGTATAAGAAGTAAAGTACAAAACACTTTACACACAAATAAAGTAAGACCCAGTCAACTGGAAAAACATAAAGTGCTCATGGGTAGGCTGAGTGAATATAATAACAATGACAAGACTACCCAAACGAATCTACTTATTTAGTGCCATACCAATCAAACTCCCAAGAAATTATTCTACAAATCTAGAAAATAGTAGCAAAGTTCATCTAAAAGAACAAAAGGTCTAGAATTTCAAGGGAATTAATAGAAAAAAAATGCTCATGAACGTGGCCTAGCTGTACCAGATATAAAGTTATATTATAAATCAATGATAATCAAAACCATTTGTTACTAAGAAACAAAATAGTCGATCAATGGAATAGAATGGGATCACAGGACAAAACAGTCAATAACTACAATAATTTAGTGTTTCACAAACCAAAAGAACCCAATTTTAGGGATAAGAACTCACTATTTGACAAAAAACTGCTGGGAAAACTGGAAACTAATATGGAAGAAATTAGGGCTTGACCTACAGCTAACATCACATACCAAGGTAAGATCTAAATGGGTTCATGATTTATACATAAAGAGTGATAATTACATGCAGATTAAAGAAACATAGGATAGTTTACCTCTCAGATCTGTGGCGAAGGGATGGATTTGTGTCCACAGAAGAACTAGAACTCATAAATAAACACTAGATAGATAATTTTTGATTATTTTAAGTTATAAAGATTTTGTACAAACAAAATTAATGCAGACAAGATCAAAAGGGAAGCAATAAAGTGGGAAATCATTTTTACATTCAAAGGTTCTAATAAAGGCCTCATTTCTAAAATACATAGAGAATTAACTCAAATTTTTAAGAATTCAAAACATTCTCCCATTGATAAATGGTCAAAAGGTATGAGTAGACAATTTTCAGACGAAGAAATTGAAATTATTTGTAGTCATATGAAAAGGTACTCAAAATCACTACTGATCAGAAAAATGCAAATTAAGACCACTCTGGGATATCACTACACACCTGTGAGATTGGCTAAGATGACAGGAAAAGGAAATGACAAATGTTGGAGGGAATGTGGGAAAACTGGGACACTGATACATTGTTGGTGGAACTGTGAACGGATCCAACAATTCTGGAGAGCGATTTGGAACTATGCTCAAAAACTTATCAAACTCTGCATACCATTTGACACAGCGGTGTTTCTATTGGGCCTATATCCCAAAGAGACCTTAGAGGAGGGAAAGGGTCCCACATGTGCAAGAATGTTTGTGGCAGCCCTTTTTGTAATGGCTAGAAACTGGAAACTGAATGGATGCCCATCAATTGGAGAATAGCTGAACAAAGTATGGTATATGAATGTTATGGAATATTATTGGTCTGTCAGAAACGACCAGCAGGATGATTTCAGAGAGGCCTGGAGAGACTTGCATGAACTGATGCTGAGTGAAATCAGCAGAACTAGGAGATGGTTGTACACTGCAATAACAATACTATATGATGATCAATTCTGATGGACATGTCTCTGTGCAACAATGAAATGTCTCAAACCAGTTCCAATTGTTCAGTGAAGAAAGCCATATACACCCAGAGAGAGGGATATGAAAGGTAGACCACAACATAACATTTTCAGGCTCTCTGTTGATGTTTGTTGCATTGTGTTCCTTTCTCTGATTTTCTTTTTTTTCTTTGTAGATAGGATTTTTCTTGCACAACTTGTCAAGTATTTCAACATTATTAACATGTAGTGGACTTCCTGCCATCTAGGGAAGGGGATGGGATTGGGGGTAAAATTTGAAAGAGGAAGGTTTGTAAAGATCAATGATGGGGAAGTACCCATACATATGTTATACAAATAAAAAGCTTTAACAATTAAAAAAATATTAGTTAGCATCTACTTAAAACTATCAGCAAGCTTTTGATAAAATCCAACACCCATTCCTATTAAAAACACTAGAGAGTATAGGAATAAATGGGCTTTTCCTTAGAATGATCAGTAGCATCTATTTAAAACCATCAGCAAACATCATTTGTAAAGGACACAAACTAGAACCATTCCCAGTAAGGTCAGGAATGAAACAAGGCTGCCCACTGTCACCATTACTATTTAATACTGTATTAGAAATGTTAGCTTTGGCAATAAGAGAAGAAAAAGAGATAAAAGAATTAGAGTAGGTAATGAAGAAACCAAATTATCACTCTTTGCAGATGACATGATGGTATACTTAGAGAACCCTAGAGACTCAACTAAAAAATTACTAGAAACAATTCACTTTAGCAAAGTTTCAGGATTTAAAATAAATCGACATAAATCATCAGCATTTTTATACATTACCAACAAAGTTCAGCAGCAAGAGATACAAAAAGAAATTCCATTCCAAATAACGGAAGATAGTATTTGGGAATCTATCTGCCAAGTAAAAGTCAGGAACTATAGGAACTAAACTACAAAACACTTTCCACACACATAAAATCAGACCTAATCAATTGGAAATATAACAAGTGCTCATGGGTAGGTCAAGCGGATATAATAAAAATGACAATACTCCCCAAACTAATTTACTTATTTAGTGCCATGCCAATCAAACTTCCAAGAAATTATTTTACAGACCTAGAAAAAACAGTAGCAAACTTCATCTGGAAGAACAAAAGGTCAAGAATCTCAAGTGAATTAATGAAAAAAAAAAGGTTGATGAAGGTGGCCTTGCTGTACTAGATCTAAAACTATATTACAAAGCAGCGGTCATCAAAACCATTTGGTACTGGCTGAGAAATCAGTGGCATAGGATAGAATCACAAGACAAACTAGGCAATAACTATAGCAATTTAGTGTTTGTTAAACCCAAAGACCTCAGCTTCTGGGATAAGTACTCATTGTTTGACAAAAACTGCTGGGAAAATTGGAACCTAGTATGGAAGAAATTAGGGCTTGACCCACAACTAACAACACACACCAAGATAAGATCTAAATGGGTTCATGATCTCGATATAAAGAGTGATATTATAGGCAAATTAGAGGAACACAGGAGAGTGTACTCCTCAGACATGTGGAGATACAATAAATTTATGTCCAAAGAAGATTTGGGACTCTAATTTGAACATGAGATAGATAATTTTGACAAAATTAAGTTAAAAGGGTTTTGTACAAACAAAACTAATGGAAACAATATTAGGAGGGAAGCAACAAATTGGGAAATCATCTTTCCATTTAATGGTTCTGACAGAAGCCTCATTTCTAAAATATATAGAGAATTGTCTCATTTATAAGAATTCAAACCACTCTCCAATCAATAAATGGTCAAGGGATATGAACAGACAATTTTTAGGTGATGAAATTAAAACTATTTCTAGTCATATGAAAAGGTGTTCCAAATCACTATTGATGAGAGAAATTCAAATCAAGACAACCCTGAGGTACCACTACACACCTGTCAGATTGGCTAAAATGACAGGAAAAGTTAATGATCATTGTTGGAGGGGATGTGGGAGC
>JAJPUD010019053.1:0-20187 GCA_023553655.1 Myrmecobius fasciatus
GGGGGCCGCTCCAGACCCCGGGAGAGTCGGCCGGGCCTCGGGCCTCGTGGGGGGTAGTGGTGGTTGGCTGTGTGGGGCGGACTCGCATTGCTGACAGTGACCTGGAGGGGAGGCTGGGACGCGACTACTCCAGCACCTTCACTTAAGAGTTTAAGAAACTTTTTTCCCCCCTTCCTGGGTCTGCCCTCTCTTAGTACCACCTACCTCGTGGGCTCCAGCAGACAGGCCGTGAATACCCACAAGGGGCACCCACTGGGATACTCGTTCACTTTCACACTCACATGCCTTTCAGGGAAAACATTGCCCAGTATCTCACACTCCCAAGTGTGCGCATGTACACTCACCCCAGCTACTTCCATACTGAATCTTGAGACACAACCATACTGACACACACACAAGCACACATAAGCATAGTCAAACAACTGGGAGACTGACCAGTCTCTATCCCTTCTCGTAAGACTTTGCTATAAGCCTGGGCACTAGAGTCGCCTCTTTCGTGTACAATCCCGGCCGCCTTGAGTGATTGTGTGTGTGTCTGTGTGTGTGTGTGTGTGTGTGTGTGTGTTCTATCTGGGGAATTTCTCAAGTTCTAATTGCTTCCCCTTATCGGATACACGCGCGTCGCCATCTATCTTGGGTGATTATTTAGAAATGTACAAAAGAAAGTCTCGCCTTCTTCCCTCCTTTCTTTGGGTCTGTTTGTCCGTTCATCCGGCCCTAGCTGATTGTCCCCCCTCTCCCCCATTTCTCTTTCTGTCTGTCTTTTTCCCAATATCTGTAGGTCCCTCTGGGCCGCCACTTGTCTAGCAGTATCAGCAGCAGGCGGGTGAGCGCTCTCCGCGTTGCCTTGCCTGCCTGCCTGCCTCTCTCCGGGCTGGCCTGCCCGCCCGCCCCCGCTGCCAGCCTGCCAGCCTGCCAGCCTGCCAGCCTGCCTGCCTTCTTCGGCTGCAGAAGTTGCTGCTGCTGCCGCTGCCGCCGCCGCCGCCGCCGCCGCGGCTGCCCCGGCGGCCCGGGGTCATTAGTCTGCTTAAACTCCCAGACGCGGAGCCTGCCTCCCCCCACCTCTTCCTCCTCCTCCTCGTCCACCTTCCCCCCTTCCTTTCTCCCCCCGCAGACTTCCCCAGTCCCTACACACTCGCGCGCGCGCGCACATACACACACACACACACACACACACACACACACACACACACTCAACGCCAACAAACAGCGGAAACTTTGATATACACCCATTTATATATTTGGGGGCATTTATCGAACCTAGCAGACCCTCCTGCCCACCTGTTGTGGTCTCCACCTCCATCACCTAACAGGAGGTTGTAGGGGAGCAAGGACTTGGACTGCAGAGGGAAGCCAAATCACATTCTCTCCCTAGTTCCCCCCCCAATTGCTGTCTAAACCCTCCTCCCCTCATCCGCCACCCTCCTCATTCACTCACGCCCCCCCTCCCCTGGCCCCCTTAAGAGAATCAGGACTAAATAAACGGTGGAAACTTCAGACCTTGAGCCTAGTACTGCTTCACCCACCCCTCCCCTTCATTTTTTTCTATCCTCCCCCCCCCCCCCTTGTTGTTGTTGTTGTGGTCACAACTTTGCCAGAGCCGGGCCGACGGGAGGGAGACTTTTCTGAGAACCCCTTGCCTGGGTCTTTTTCCAGATCCCTATTCCTCTTACCAGGGAGTTCCGAGGCGTTGGACTCCCACTCTTTCTCGGGCTCACTCCTCCACACATACATACATACATGCACACACACACACAAACGCACACACACGCATACACATACATACACAATCTCGGACATTCTCCCATTATATCTCCCCTTTCTCCCCACCCTGACCCCTTCCCCCCCAGTACTCAAACCTGTATTCTGGAGACTTGTTGCAAGCAACCCCGTTCTCTGACCGAGCTTTGAGCCGAAAGTTTGTCTGCTGAAAGAAACCAACTCGGCGAGCGCCTGAGGCGGCGGCGGCAGTGGCAGCGGCAGAGGGGACGGCAGCGGCAGAGGCAGAGGCGACGGCGGCAGCAGCAGCATCCGCCACCGCCACTGCCCAAGCAGCAGTCCCAGCAGCAGCAGCAGATGGTGCTAGGGAGGAGATGGTCGTGCGGGCTCTGCTAGCTTCAGAGTGGGCACGCTAAGAGCTCGGCTGACCTGTCGCTCTGTTCCGGGTAAGTGGAGGATACTCGGCAGAGACTGAGGCGTCTCGGATCGCAGGTCTGTGGGACCCCAGAAGGAGGAGGGGAAGGATAGTGTGTGTGTGTGTGTGTGTGTGTGTGTGTGTGTGTGTGTGTGTGTGTGTGTGCGCGCCTATGCGTACAGTTAGAAGAGCAGAGAACTAGGTTGGGGAAGAGCGAGTGCTTTCTTGCCAAAGCCCCAGACTTTACTCCTCTGGGTTCATTTAGTGATAGGGAGAAGGAAAACAGCAAAAGGATTCATCCTTGAGAGGATAGGTGTTTTTCAAAAAATGGAATTTCCCCTTTTTAAAAAGAAGCAGGTCCGAGATCAAAGTTTAGCCCCTATAGTGTAAGTGCTGCTATAAAATATGGTTACATTCCTCTCCCCTCACTCCCATTAAAGCTATTAATTATTTCCAAGTCATTGTGTTCAAATGGCATTGATTTACTGATTATAAAGTATATTGATTTAGTTTATGCTCATCTTACTAAATTTATTTTTTCTTTTGCTCAACCAGAAAGATTGAAATGAAGCTATTTCACCCCCCCAAAAAAAAAACCCTTTGCTATACTAAAGGATGAAATTAATATAACTATTATATTTGATTATTTCTGTGTTTCTGAAATCCATTTTGAAAGATTAGAGGTGAGCTGATATTCCCTCCCATGAATTGTTAGGATTTCATTTCTAACGACTATGACTACCGTTGAAATGTCTGTATATCTTAAAAAAAAAAACAAAAAAAAAACAAAAACCCACTTTCACACAGTACATACTGTATTCATTGCAAGAGGGATCCATAACATGCAGACCATATATACTTTACATTTAGCGATTCCTTTTTGTGAAAATTCTTCAATAAAGAAGTTCAATAAGTAAAGCATCAGTGACATTTAGGACGTGCTGATTCTGGGAATAGGGGTAACCTCTTACCAATGGCCTTCTAGAAATTTGGTGGTCAGTTTTTTGAACATTTTAATGTAGGTTTTAAAAGGAGAGGGAAAACTTCAGACCTTCACTGCTGTATTGTAGGATATATAATTGAGAAAGAAGACTACCTGATATTTTCATTGTTAGTGAGAGAAATGTTACATGACCTTTTTTTTTTCTTCCACTTGAGTTGTAACTCTCAGAGTAGTTCTAATAATTTTTTTTTTAAGTTCAGGAATAGAAGAATGGATTCCAGGTCATAAAAAAATTAGAATTTATATTCTCTCCTTCCCATACCCAGTCCTTTTATTTGAACTATCTCACATTTACACAGCGTTAAAAACATATATACACACAACCCCACTCAACTAGTCACCATTCACAAGGTGTCTGGCTAAACTCTCATTGAAAAAAAAATGTATTGTAGCTTTAACATCTTTGCCTTAGCAGCATTCTTTCTTCTTGTCTTTGGATTAGTCATTGTATGAAAGAGAGAAAAAAAATCACTTTTTTTGGGGGGGGAAGTAAAGTAAACAGCCTTCAACAAGTGAACCTTGACAACCCAGATTAAGGAAGGCAGTGGAGATCAAACAAAGCTGCTGCTGGGCCGTTGTCAGGGGCGGCCTCAGGGAAAGCTCTGTATGTGCTGTTAGGCAGCTAGCTTCTATGTTCACTTATGCAGAAATGGACCATTGCAAATGCTGATCTTTGTTGGGCAACGGAAGGTTAACTTGGAGAGAAAGATCTATAGTCTCTTCAGTCGTTATTTTTATTTCTTTAGCTTTCTGAGTGGCTAAACAAGTTAATTTTTAAAATGGCCCAGGACTCTGGTGATCTGAACTCCACCCAGAAATAGCAGAGTTAGGTCTTTGCACTCTGACATGAGTTGAGCTACTCAGAACCACATAGTGGAATTTTTATCTTTCACCAAAATTATACTCCCTAATTAGAATTTACTTAAATTCTCTCATTTCTAGTCTGAAAAAAAAATCTGTATTGTTAGAAGGTGGGCATTTGATGTGGCTGTGTAAAACTGATGCTCAATAGAAACATTTCATGCTGAAACAGTTTGGGGTTGATCAGTTTTTGAAATTTTTTTTTAAGCAAAGCAAAAATTTCAAAATATATCATATTGACTTCTCAGCATGTCTTTAAGCATGGCACTTTGCAACTTTTATTTAAATTTTTTGAAACTTGTCTTTGCTTGTAGACAAGGAAATATAATTGCCTTACATTTTTAAAGGAAGTAGTAACAGGAATTACTGTAGCATTTTGTTTTCACAGGTTTGGCAAAACATAATGCAAAAAACTCCAGCAATTTAAACTGACAACATAAGATTTACATTGTTTATTTTGCTGGGCATTTAAAAAAAGATTTTGCATTTCTTCAGTACTGCAACATAAACTCTTTTATTTATCTCTTCTTGCTACAAATCATCCTAAAATTAAATGAAATGTCATTTTTGGGTAGCTCAATCAATACTGTGTAAAGTAGAAAACAAGATAAGTAAATACCTACAAAAGAATTTTAAAAAAAACTTGTCATTTAAGTGTTATACTTTTAACTAGCAGCATAGAGCACACAATGAGTACTTTATGTTGTTGTTGGTTTTTTGTTTTTTGTTTTTTTTGGGTTTTTTTTTTTTATAAGCCAGTCTCACAACTATCAGGAACGACCTATTGCAAAGTATGTAGCTTTTTATTGCATACATCTTTTATTGTATAATTAAAAATGTGTGTTAAACATAGCATGTATGCTATTAAGCCATTTGGTGTAATATGTAATGTTTTTTAAAAGCTATAAACTTGTTCTAGTTAAATCATTTGTACCTACAATAGCAAAAAGTCACCTTAGTTAATATTGGGCCTGTCAGGCCTGCTTTTCCTGGATACCTTTTCCTTCACCCCTTCTGTGAAAAATCTTTACCCATTACTTGTAAATTATGTATTCTTGTCCTGGGTTGGAGGATAGGCTGGTTTTCAGTAGATGTTAGAGTTTTCAGCACGACTTTGATTTTCAAGAATAAATAAACATTTATGCAGTAGTGTATCCTATGATATTGAATGAATAGTGAAGGGGGAAGAGAACAAAGAAGCCAACTTTTATTGAACTCTGTTACCTTTTTTTATGAAGAGCCTAATTGTTGCAGTTATTTTGTTTCCACTTTTACTCAGGAAACACCGAAGTGATTTTTGAAAGGTTACTCACCATAAGGAAGTATGTATGTGTATAGAAAATGTGTGTTAAGATGTGGATTACATTTTAGTGAGTACCTCTGAATATTTACAGGACATGATAATAGTTCTGTCTTTTAAAAACAATTTTAGACATATGCTTGTAAAATTTAAATAGATTATAGAATGTCAGAAAATAGTATAAATTTTGTTTATGATTCAGTTACTTTAAGGCCCTTACATTAAAGCAGCTCATTTAACCCAGGGCCTGACTAGCATTAAGTGGTAGAGGGGGCTTCTAAGGAGCCCCTATTGCCCTTTGCTCTCTCGATAATCTTAAATTACTCCAACTTAATTGCAACTTCAAGGCACCCAGCTCAACATGTTTTTATATGGCTGAGAAAGGGTGTAAAAGGCAGAACTAGATTTGCACAGGTGGTAGGTTTTTTTTTTTTTAATAGCTTTTACGTAGGGCTTTTTCTTACCTTCACATCTTGTCAGGTGTAATAGCTTCATTTTTAAAAGTCATTCAGAATAAATAACATTTTTAATGTGAATAAATAATGTTTTAAGCATGAGGTGTTGTTTCTTAATATCTGATACAAATACTTTGCATTTTTAGAAGACCTGAAAGTCAAAGTTTGCACAATATATTAAAACCATCTGGGAGGAGAGATGGAGGTATAAACTTTATCATTGCATGTTACCTAATTTCTTTTGGCTTTTGATGGGGAAAGGCTTTAAAAAAATGTTGTAGGTAGTTAGACAAGGTGAAGTAACCTTCAGAGTGAAAAGGAAGGGAAAAAGCCCAGGATAGGGTTTGGTCCCGGGGAAGAGTCTATTAGACATCCATCCTACTTGTGAGTAATCAATGCAGTGACTTCCAGGCCTCTTCTCTGTAAGGAACCATTAGGGCAGAAGTGCCCCTTATATTCCAAATGAATAGGACCCGGGTTGGTTAAAGTTATAAGAAGAGAAATACTCAATGGAATGGATTGAGTTAGAGGAGAAAGAGACTGCCAAATTCATGGATACCAGGCTTTTGACTGAAATAGTCGGTTGTTTTCACATGAGCTAAATGACTTTGGAGTTTATTACGATATTTCTGAGGATATGTTGCAATGGTGTGGTAATGGGGAGCCAACAGAAAAGAAGAGTATTTTAAAGAATTGTGTGACCTCTTTGATTTCAAGAAATGTTGCAGTTTCGAGGTCTATTGCTAATATCCTTTTGCTAAAATTGGGTTGAGATGGATTGGGAGGTGGCTACTGGCGCTCCTCTAGGAGGGCGCAGTGGAAGGGAGTTAACTGTACAGTAATCAGGGAGAAACAGTTTTACAGCCTTGTTTGTTCTGGCAGTAAGTTATTTTTGATTAGCCACATGGTCAGATGTGGCAAGGGCATTTTTAGTGATTGCTTTTTAGAAATCAAATTCCTATTGACAAGGTTTGGCTCGAACCTATTATTTTCTTCTATTATTTCACCCGATCAGAAGCTGCACTAAGCGGCTTGGGGAAGAGAGTCTCTCTCTGCACAGCTTGTTTTTCAGTTCCAATTCCCTAGATACCAATTTTTAACATATGCACAGCCTTGCTTACAACAGGTGTGTGCATGGCCCTCTTAATGTGGACAGTTGTTTTTATGAAATCTTAAGTGAGAAAATATTTTCTACACAATCACACAAGGAAGGAGGTGGGATGGGCTGGGGATGAGAGAAGCTCAGATTGAGTAGACCTAATGGTACCTGTTCAGGTATAAATCATTTTGGTCTTATGGCCTTCTGTGTTCTGCTTTTTAAAAGAAGTCTCCATTTAGTGCCTTGAAATGGCAATTAAGTTGCAGTAATTTAAGATTATTGGGAGAGTGCAAAGGGCAGTAGAAGCTCTTTGGAAGTCTCATCCCCACATTTAATTCAACTCAGTCATAGGGTTAAAGGAGTTTCTTTAGTGTGAGTACTTAAAGTGACTAAATCGTAAACAAAATTTATATTATATTCTGATAAGCAACAATCTATTTAAATTACACTTGGGTATCTGTACAAAACTTCAAGAGAGAAATACTGTCAAGTCTCTATAGGACATCTGATCAGACCTGCCAAAATTGGAACCCATGTCATGAGATATTTGCATATGTCTGGTGTGTAATATTGTTATCTATAATTTCTTACAAAAACGAATTGTAAGGTCTTTCTAAATTGTATTTTTAATAGGAATAATCTCAAACTAGTATTAATAATTTTAAAACTAAAGTGATTTGTTTAACATTATCCATTTTCACCATACAACATAAGTCAGAGCTGGTTTTGTTTCAGGTGCTTACTTTCTTTGTCATTGGTCCCGAAATGCTCCCAAATCAAAGAAGAGGCTCTGAAGAGATAGCTTTTGCACTGGGACATGTTTTAGTCTGTTCTACTTTTGCAGCTTGAGAAATACCGGATGCTAGGACAACGTTTCTATCATAAAGTGGATCTGGGGATGACATTACATCTCCCACCCAGTTAAATTCAATATGCCAAGATATTAAGTGATATTTAAAGTACCAAATTAGTAAAAAGGATTCCTAAGATGTGTTTACCTCCCTTAGCTCTGCTATTGATTCATTATGTGATTCTTGGCAAATCATTAACCTCCCATGCACCATTCTGTAAACTAGAGGTAATATTTTTAGAATCATTCTTTAAGATTGCTGATTTTAAAAGCCCCAAAGTAGTATTTTAAAGGTTTTCAAGGGACAGGCAGGACATTACTGGCATCTCTTTGAGGTGGGTGTGAGTGAGCTGCAGTTTCTCACGTTTATATTCACTGATTTAGTGATGCTCTGTCACCAGGAGCATCTTCCCTTTCCAGAGACAGCAAGTATGTGGATCTAGGCCGAGGTTATGGGCGAAAGAGGCATGGATTTGCAGAACTTATTCCAAAAAAATCAGAGGTGTTGAATCACCTGTCTAAATCTCCATTTTGATGGAGTGGTAGCCTGAAATATTGCTTGGGAAAAGGTGAAATTTGGAAAGGAAGAAGGCCTCTTTTCAGGGTCAGAGAAGGGAGGAAATTGAGATACTTGCTGTTTTTGACTAGAGAAGCAAGGCAGAACAAAAAAGTGTCACAGTTCAACAAGATGGTTGGCACAAGTAAAAGCATTGTTAGTTTTCCCTTAGCATCCAGACATTTCCTTTCATATTGTATTGTGGTTTCATCCATGTTTCCCAATGAGTGTTGTCAGGTTGTAGCTAGCAATTAGTGTCAAATGGCTTTCCTTAGGCTCTCTGGCACTTTTTCTTCTGAGTATTCCATCTCACTTTCTTAATCAGAACTGTTTATTCATTAATTAGTAGATTAACCATGTTAGCACATCAGTAAACTAAAGTAGTCAGATTTTCCAGGGCATCTTGGGAAATTCTCTGTAGTTTTATGTGACTGGACATGCAGTATTATTGATTTAGAAAGCTTAGCCAATGGTGCCAAAGTGTTTTTAAGAGATATAAATAGAGAAAGCAGGGTAGCAAGAAGAATGCATCTAAAAAGATTATGTGATAAAGGAAGATAAAATGCTAAGGAGGTTTGTTTAAATATTCAGGGCTTCAGCTAAAGATCTAACCACTAAGATCAAAAGAGTTATTTAAATAAAAATTGTACAGACATAGTTTTTCTCTGCATTAGTAGCATGCCTTTTGAAGTTATCCAGCAGAAATGTGTTTGTCCAAAATGCCCTATTTTTCATCTTCAATCGCTACTTTGACTTGGAGTACTTTTTGACTTGAAGTTGTAAAACATTTACTTCTTAATAACTTTTCAGTTAACTTGGTGTCATTTTCATGTGGCATATAGACGTGTTCTTTTTTCAGTTAAAATTCAGCAAGCATTTATTAATCACCTACTATGTGACAGGTACTATTATTACAATTCATTTGCATCTGCAGTATTCTATATGTCAACCTTCTTGTTTCTGTTCAGTTATCCTAACACTTTGGTTTTCTATAACCTAGTTAGTCTAACACAAAACCAAGGAAAGCAAAATAAACCAAAGGATCTTTGGGAAGATGGCTGAGCACTTTGCTACTCTAACAGTGAATAAAGGCTTTTCTATAAAAAGGAAAAATGGAAATGATTGGAAAAACAGAAGATGCAATGGGAGAGGAAAAGTACTATTAATGTCACTGGTTAATGAAACACACTGTATAATGTTAAATCATTACTCTTGTTTGTTGAAAGGATGTTAATCATTTCATTAAGAAGGGTTAAGTAATTAACAGTATGTCTTTAGGGAAGTAGTGACAGACATCTTTTAGTGATTTATTAGTGAAATGCTAAAATAGAAAGTTTACTCCATTTTTAACTTTACAAGAGTTCCTAGCCAGTTAAACCTTGGGAGAGCAAAGATAGGCCACTCACACTGAACTTAAGCTCATGCTGGACAAAATGCTTTTTAGTGAAAATCGGGCTTTGCAGCAGGCAGGCGCCCTTGGCTGCTTGAGTTTTCTTCTGGAGCCTCCTCCAGGCATGTTGTTGCAGCCCTCCTGTTATGAATGCTTTCTGTGGCTTTAGGAAGGGCTCTTCTTGTTTTCTAAATAATGGCTTTTGTTGCAGTGTGATGCTTGTTGACAGTAAACCAGGAGCATTAACTTGGGTAAGCTTACAACAAATTCTTTTACTTGTAGAAGCAAGTTATCTTCCTTTGCTCATTAGATTGTCAAATCAGCCAGCCCTTTTGTTTCCCTCCATATGAAGGTATAGTAAGTGCTTCCAATACTCCTGCCTGGAGAGTGAGGCAGAAAATTCACATAGTGGGCATATCCACTCCACCTCATTTAATCACATAAAGTTATTAAGCTGTTGATATGAACTGATTTCTCCCCTCCCCTTAAAAAAAAGTCAAGGACTACGTGAAACTCTCCTCTCCTGCAAAAGGGACATAGGTTTAGAGGGGGGGAAATGTATTATTTTCATAAATTACCAAATAGCAAAATAATTAGGAGCTCTGTAGACTACTTAGTTTAGGCATCTGGTTTTACATTTAAGGAAATGGAGGCTGAGAGAGCTCCAAGTTTTCTGAATCCAAGACCAGTGTACTTGGCCCTTACAAATAACAAAAACAGTCATTTCTGCATTAAAAATGAATTTCACATAAAAGGTCAATCATATCTTAGAAGACATTGATTTGTTAACAAACCAGGAATAAATTTCTGCTATTGTTTGTTGCAGCAGTGACTTTTTTCTTAGCTAATAAAATGTAGGATATTATACTTACACATCTTAACCTTCCAGTATAGTGCAACCTTTTTGGGAGAGGCAGTGTGGTATACTGGAAAGAACTGGGTTTGTATCAAAGGTCCTGGGGTCATATTCTGACTCTCTTAGTTCCTAGCTCTGTAACCTCAGGAAATCATTTCTGTGAGCCTTCTTTTCTGCATGTGTTAAATTAGGAAAGGGGTTTAGACTGATGATCTTGGAGAAATCCTTAAGGTCTAGATGCTGTGAGGCAAAGAGTTGAGACTGTATGGGACCTCTAACATTCCTTCCAGCTTTGACAATCAACGAGCCTTTGAAAAAAGTCTTCAGATAATTTATTTTCTTTCAGAACTATGTGCGTGGATTATAAAATTCATAGTTTCAATTGTGTTGAAGCTATAAATTTTATATATAGAGAGATATATACATATACATATCTCTATAATAAATACACATATATGTTTTAAAAGTGTTTTACCTTCTTTAGGAATAAACAGCAATGCATTATGAATTTAGAGTGTGGGTTTAAAATGCACGTGTATGTATATCTTTAATTTTACATAGTAATTGCTGGAGAAAGAAATTTTTGTTAAATGAGATATTTGAATTATAACATTTTTGTTAAAAAATGAAAAAATCCAATTTCTTTTAACACACATAAACAAAGTAAATAATTTACTGAAGGACACTAGCCATTTTCTTAACATCTTTTAAAATTGTAGACTAGGATTTACCAATGATTAAAGCAATGCCAGTATTTGCTAGAGCATTGGGCAGCTGTAGTTTGAGTAAGACAATGCAAAGCGCCCCATCTCTCTATTCTGGACATTTTCATTGGCTACTCCTCCAGGCTTGCTTGGACTTCTCTTCCTCCTCATTTCTATCTCCTGGCCTCTCTCATTTCATTTTAGTGCCAGCTCAAATGTCACTTTATATAGGAAGCCTTTCCTGATTCCACTGAGAGTTAGTATCTTCCCTCTGTGGATTAGCTCCAATTTATCCTTTATCTAGCTTGTTTGTGCATGGTTGTTTTCAGAGTGTGTCTCCCATTAGACTGTGAGCTCTTGAAGAACAGAGACTGTCTTTCTTTCTTTCTTTCTTTTTTTTAAATCATCAGCATTTAGCCCAGTGCCTGACACATATTAGGTGATTAAATGCTTGTTGGCTGACTTAGGCAAGTACTTTATATTTATACATTATTTCATACTATGCTATAATATACTCTAATAGAGGGGTGTACTTATGGAAATTTTAAGGGTTGGCATATATATATAGCATATATGTAAAGATATACATAGGTATAAATGGGAAAATATTTTAAAAATCGTGTATGTCAAATTCAAGCTCTGTTATCAAACTTGCTTCATAAGCCCGAGTTTATGCACTGTGATAATGCTAATGACTAAGGGAATCAATGATGCATGACTGCAGGAAATCAGTGGTATAATCAGAGAAAGTTATCAGTTTTTTTGTCATTAAACATTAGTGATAAATAATACACTGTTCATTTTTAGCAGATAGAACATATTTAATTCTGATGTACAGAGTTTCAATTTAGTAAGGTTCATTGCTGAATAAAATGATAATCTTCTATAATTTAAGAAAAGATGAAAATGTATTTGTGTCAGTATGGGTTACTTGCTCTGGCCATCTGGGAATGTTGCTCTCGACTAGTTCCCGATTAGTGAAAAAAAAGTTGTTGTTTTTTTCCCTCAAACTAAATAAATTGGTTATTTGTATTGTTAGTTTATTAAAAGGATCAACTAACAAATAAAATGCATTATCATGATTCTTTGAAAGGACCAATATCAAGATCGAATGTCTGTCTCTGAAACATGTTCAAACAATATAGTTTAACACAGATTGTTGGAATTAAAAAAATTCAGTGTCAATCTGTTGACAAGCATTTATTAAGTACCTGCTGTGTACCAGAGTATATCATCTCAACCAGGGGTCTTAAATTGTATACAACATTTAAAAAATTTAAAAATCACAATATCAACCAAATAATTACTCACTTATTTTCTTCTTAATTTTGGTTCTCCTAGTCCAGCCACTAATTTAGGAAATGTGTTTAAAACTCATTGGGTTTGAGTAACCAGATCTGTAAAAATAGTGTTAGGGAAGGAGGTTGTTTCTAGGCGTCCTTTTGGTTACAACATTTTGTGAATATAAGCCTTTATAAATTGACAGAAGATATATTTGGTTCTAGTTTATTCAACTGAAATATTTGACCTTTAATACCTTTGTCTCCAACCTTTTGAAAACGGCATGAAAACTTAAAGACAGTCATCGAGGTTCCCATTGCTCTTTCTCCAAGTTGACCATCTCAGAATAGATCAGAAAGCTCTCTGCCCCTGCATTGAAGGACAGAAAAGGAAAATCAAAATCTGTTTTGTTCAGTTTTAAATGACCAAGGGAAAGGTGTGACTGAAGCCAGAATGGAGACTTCCAGATAGTGATTAAGAAAGTGCCTTAGAAATCGGATTTCCAGGAAAATAGAAAATGAAACAACCTGATGCCTTCAGTTTGCCTCTCTCTTTTTTCTTTCTGTTGTCACATCCTTGCAGCCTGGGGCAAGAGGGTTGGCTCTGGAGCTGGGAAGGTCTGGGTTCCGAATCTACTCTGCTACTCACCAGCTTGATTACCATGGACAGATCACTCAATAGTGAACATTTATATAAAGCTTTAATGTTTGCCAAACACTTGATTCGCTCATTTCAATTTCATTTGATCCCTCCCCGCCTTCTTCCTCCTCCATATAGAATTGCCATGAGGTTCAAATGAGACTGTATGTGGAAGCAATTTGCAAACTTCAGAATGCTAGGAAAATGTCAGCTGTCCTTTTATGCCAGTTATTAACCATAACCAATCTTGCTGTGTCAGTATTGGACCTGGCTAGTTGGATCAAACAGTGATCTAACAGAAGTCCCCTGAGGACTAAGATGAAACTAATCTCTCTGTCTCTGCCTGTCTCTCTCTCTTTCTGTCTCTGTCTGTGTGTGTGTGTGTCTTGTCTCTGTCTATCTCTCTCTTTTTTTGTCTCTGTCTTTCTGTGTTTCTATCTCTTTCTCTCTGATTCCGTCTATTTGTCTCACTGTGTCTCTATCTCTGGCTCTCTCTGTCTCTGTCTCTGTTTTTCTCTCTTTTTCATTTTCTCTTTTTCTCTATCTAAATCCAAGATTTGGACTTGGTGAAAGGCAATTAAAGTTATTTCCTTATAGTATTGCATATAGAGAGAGTGTTCTCTTCTCTAGTGAACTCCTTGTGCTGAGATAATAGTGTGATGAA
Organism: Myrmecobius fasciatus; assembly: GCA_023553655.1. Lineage (NCBI taxonomy): Eukaryota > Metazoa > Chordata > Mammalia > Dasyuromorphia > Myrmecobiidae > Myrmecobius > Myrmecobius fasciatus. The sequence goes on from JAJPUD010019053.1 coordinate 13,793, forward strand.
CATTTTATGTCCAATTCCTTCCAGTTTCAATGTGCCTAGACAAATTAGAGGAATCTTATTCAATTAGCTGCATTTCCCTAGGTGGTGAAGCACCAAAATTGGGGCCTTTAAAGAGGTTCATGGCCAGGGTTGATGGGGACAAGGAGCTGGAGGTGGTGATTTTCAATGTACTCATAAAGAATCTTTCAGAAGCCCTCTTCCTCAGGTTCAGATGGGAAGGTCTTAAGGAGTGGAAATGGAAATGGACTCTTCAGGAATGTAATCTGTTTACAGGAATGCCACATTCCTGTTTACAAAATTTCATGGAGCTATATGCATATATTAATAAAATTTTAAAATTCATTTATAATTATTTTATTTATAATTTACATATTTTACATAATTAAATATATAATTATAAATTTATATAATTTATAACTAAAATTATAAAATGTATAAATTTTTAAAATTTATAAAAATTTCCCTTGTCTTTCACATACCAAGAACTTCTGCCCTGCTGTCAAAGCTTGTATCTTAAAAAAAAAGAAAATGGAAATCTGCCCAACAAGTTACCTTCTTTCAAGGCTCATCTGATCTCTCCTCTCTTATGGGAAACATTTCCTGATGTTCCCAACATGTTAGTTGTCTTTCCTTTCATTGCCTCCTCCCCAAAGTATCATCTCATTTATCTATATATTGTGCTATTTCAGAAGAGCATAAGCCCTGGGAGTGTAAGGACTATTTTTCATTTTGTCTTGGTATGCCCAACACATAGTAGGTACTTACTACTTGGGAGAAAAATCCCCTGCTATACTTAGGAACACCAGAATTGGACAGAAATAGCTTGTGGAAACCAAGGAGGTCTTTCCAGGCTAAGACCTTTTTTTTCCCTTTTTTTGGGGGGTGGGGAGGAAATTGGTATTAAATGATTTGTTCAGGGTCTGGAAGCTAGTAAGTGTCTGGGGGTGGATTTGAACTCAGATCTTCTGACTAAAGCCAGTGCCATATCTCCTATGTTACCTAGCTGTCCCTAGTCTTTGTGGAGTTTTTATCTTTTTTTGGGGGGGGGTTGGATAGGCAGTCAGGGTTAAGTGGCTTGCTCAGGGTCATATTGCTAGTAAGTGTCTAAGGTCTGATTTGAACTCTGGTCCTACTGGTTCTTTGAGGGCTGGTGCTCTATCCAGCCTAGTTGCCTCAAGACCTTCTTTTTAGAGAAGAGGCAGTGTGGACCAGGGATCCACAGTGTCTTGATTATCTTCTCACAGGTGAAGAGGGGACAGTGCTGGAACCTCCTGCCTGTGCTTTCTGCTTCCAGTTCTGTGCTCCCATCACATTCTCATGGTGCTTCCTGAGCTAATGATGGTTTATCAAGACTGAAACAGGGGAACAAAAATATACTCCAGAACTACTGAAGAGGGCACCAAAAGTTCATACTCTTCAGCAGCTTAGTCTCTGCTTTCCACTCATTTCTCTGTGTTCCATTTTTGGTCCTTTAGCCCAGATCTGCTCCTTGTTTCTGTCTTTGCCACTGAACATCATCTCTGTGTTGTTTCCATATGTATGCAATGAAAAGCTTGTCCCCATGATCTGTGAGATCCCTTGCGCTTGAAGGGACAGCATGGCCTTGATGGACTGAGCACTGGCCTTGAGGACAGAAAGGCCTTCAGTTCCAATGCTGCTTGCCTGTTTTCCCAGCTGTCTAGTCCTGGCCTAGCTGAAGGGCCTGAGGGATTGCTTAGGCCATATGGTGGCAGGGATTTCAGGTATCTGCATGGCCCTGAGATGGAGATACTAGCAAGGTGAGGGATTTGGAGGACTTCTGCATAAACTAGAATCAAGAAGCAAATAGAGATCCTATGTATACACTGTTTATTTATTTATTTATTTTTTTTTTGGTGATCTTTTATTTGCCTGGGACCAATACCCTGGGAGGGGCTCAAGAGTGCTGGGTCTGGCAGTGTATCTCCCCATTTACTTAATCAAATTTCCTTTAATGATGGAACTCACTTTCTCAGAATCTCCATATCTTGTAATTGATTCCAGATCTGGCCTGAAATATCATCTTAGACACTTGGTAGTCCTGTGTGTCTCTGGGTGAGTCACCTAAAATCCTGTGATTCTGAGATAATTCTCATAGTTATTTGCACATTGTCTATCCCATTAGAAGGTAATACAGAAGATGGAGTGCCAGGCCGGGAGTCAAAAAGACTCATCTTTCTGAGTTCAGATCTGACCTTAGATATTTTACTAGCCACATAACATTAGGTAAGTCACTTAACCCTACTTGCCTCAGTTTCCTCATCTGTAAAATGAGCTGGAAGAGGAAATGGCAAACCACTCTAATATCTTTGCCAAGAAAACCCCAAGTCATGGACAACTGAAATAATTGAACATGTACTTCCGGCAGTTTTGCAAAAGTTGGATTAGAAAAGAGAGTGGCAGGAAGCAGGGAATTTAATTGGCACAGGGATTTAGGCAAGAAATGCTGAGTGCCTAATGATAAAGTTGTTGATGTTTAAATGGGAAGAAGGTAAAGAATAATACTTAGAACTGAAAAGACTTAATAACTGTTTAGTTGGGGGTGAGAACAGGAGTTAGAGAAAGGAAACAGAATTGTATGACTCTGAGGTTTTGAGCCCAGGAGAAGGTGGGAAAATACTGCTGCCTTTGATCAAAATAGGTAAGTCAGAGGTACAGGGTGAGGGGCAAAGATGGCAAATTCTCTGTGGAAAGTGGCAAATCTGTGGTGTAGCCTGAGAGACTGGTCTCCTGCTGTTCATTTACATTCCCATGCTACACATCCTATCAGAATTACAGACCTTGAACCTGCATTATGACCTGAAGTTTCATTTTATCTTCTGGCCCAGGCTATGAGAACACATTAAGGTTACATTTTCAGAGATCCATTATGGCCAAGAGTTCCCTTCTCTTGGCCACATCCCTTACCTTATCCACCCTTTATTTTCTGCTCCTCATCCCCACCCCTGTTTATCTCAGGGATTTCTTCCAAGTCACACCTTATTCTAAGGTGTGACATGTTTTGGTTCAGAGCAGGGCTTCTTAATGGGGGGGGGGTGTAATAAATTGGACCTATGCCAAAAAAATTCCATCTTTATTTTTACTAACTTCCAACTGAAATTTATAACTTCCTTCAGTTATGAATATAGGCAACAAATATTATTTTAAGAAGGGTCCACAAGTTTTTTTTTCAGATTGTCATAGAGGTCAATGGTGTGTACACACACAGAGATAAGTCTTACTCTCTCCTCATCTTGCCACCCCCAAACCCTTCCTGGTCAAGAGAAAGGAACAGGTTTTGATTAAGACATGGAAGATTTTGTCTTCCTCATAACTTGAGTTTGGGAGATCCTGACTGGGTATACCATTTTTTTTCTTCAAAAGATTCTTAAACTTTTTCAAATGTAAAAAATTGAAAGGAAAGATTTATTCAGTTACCACCTGGTGTCAGCTTAACTTAACTTGCAGGTGCAGGTCTTTTGAGCAGTGAACATTTTGAAAGTTGAATCTGCAAACAAAGTGAGAGCTGGAAGGCAAGGAAGTTGGAAGTAAAAAGGAACTGGGACTGAGAGGATGGACACTAGGGACTTTTTCTATTACTACCACTGCCCCTCTCCCATGAGACCTTGCTTCATTTATTTATCTTTCTGTTGTGCTTCAATATTTACAAAATGCTTGAAATATGTTATTTTGGTTGACGCTCACAGAAACTCTGTCGTAAACATAGCCCACATCATCAGCTCCTTTTTGCTGAAGAAGAAGCAGAGATTCTCAATAATTTCATGTTTTGTTGTCTGTCACTTACCTGGCCAGAGGCAGAGTCCGACTCACTGCCAAGTCTTCCCAGCTCCAAATCCAGACAGTGGTTCTGACACATTTCAGTTCCTTCCCATACTTAAACCCATCATCTTTCTGGGATTCAATTTTCTCATTTGTAAAATTAAGATATGGGACTCTGTCCCTTCTATTTCTCCTTAATCTCTGGTTCTCTGAGCTGAATTGGGAGGTCAGTTCTACCATTTTTTCTTTCCCAATTTCTGAAATACTTCATCTCTTTGTTTCTCATGCTCTACTCTAATAACTCTTGGTTTTGTAGAATTCTGCATCAGATTTGGAGGTAAAAGATGGAGAGGTTCAGATCCTAGCTGTCATTTAATTACCTGAAAGCTCTTAGCTAAAATCAGTTTCCTTGTATATAAAATGTGGGTAATAATGCTTTCAAAATCCCCTCACAGATTTCTCTTGGTATAGCAAGTGAGATAGACTCTGTCAAGTACTGACATATAAACCTTTAGTAAACTTCATTTTAATTCAAGTTATTGTTACTGTTATCATTACCTTTTAAGAATTATAGGATAGGAGCAGCTAGATAGTGCAGTGAATAAACCACTGGCCTTCTAGTCAGAAGTACCTGAGTTGAAATCTGACCTCAGACACAAAACACTTGCACACTAGCTGTGTGAACCTGGGCAAGCCACTTACCCCCCCTCCCAATTCCCCCAATTGCCTCCCCCCATCTCTCTCTCTCTCTCTCTCTCTCTCTCTCTCTCTCTCTCTCTCTCTCTCTCTCTCTCTCTCTCTCTCTCACACACACACACACACACACACACACACAGAATAATAGGGTTGAATCTCTGTTATGGGAGGACATGGGTAGGAATCTTAAACAATTAAAAAATGTGTACAGTTCCCTGGAGGAAGCATCCTGTTGTTGAGATCATAGATCCAATCACATAATTGATCAGTCCAGTCAGTAACTTTTTAAAAAGCTCCTACCGTGTAATGCACTGTGCTAAACCTGGAGATCTAAGGATTAAAGATTAAAAAGTGCCTGTTCTCATGGATCCTACATTCTATTGGACTTTTGAAGTATTATGGTTATTACTGTAGCCATCTTTTACTCCTTTTTACTTACTAGCCAGCAGTGAGGCTGCTGCTGAGGGGTGTTACTGCTACAATTGTCTTTAGCTTGGAACTCTTTGGAAATGGGAATCTAGAGGCCCAGGACTGAGACAGGAAGAGCAGGAGCCTTAGGGCATCTTCTGAAAGGGACCTGGTTCTTCTCTTCTTTTATGCAAAGATGTTCATTGATAATCTGGTACCTTGCCTTAACCCTAGATCAAGGATCAAAGGCAGACTCTAGGACAGTGTCTAATTCACAGTTCTCAGGGAGCTCCACTTTACAACTGTAAAATCTACATGTGGCCTAGAAAACCACGAGGGCCAGCTGGGCCAGGAGCATATAAGTGTGCACCTTTGGACGCATACGGTGTCAGTGTAGAGTTCTGCTCCAAAGGACACACATTGTCACATATTGATGTGACAGTTTGCTTTTAATTAAATGGAGAAAGTTAAATAGCAAGTAGCCTATATCTGAACAAAACCAGGAATTTATAACGGGAATATGCTGCAGTGTGTCTTGCCATGGGTCAGATGATTTTCTTCTCTTGTGTGAATGCCTCCTAATTCCTGACACCTGAATTGGCTTTGCAAGTGGGCAGGCCACTTGGCAGCACATTCCTTCTTTCATCTCTCCACTAAGAGAGGGAGCTGAATTCTCTCCTTCATGCTTGTTAGACCTGCTCATTGCCTTGCTGTTTCTCCCTTCTTCCCAAGAGCCTTTTCCTGGGTAACTGTGGCATCGGCTGGAAGTCTTCAAGAGCTGAGCGGGTTCACTTTTCCCTGTGACAAGAAGGCTCTTCCTAAGAAGCTGCCGGTAATCAGTCTTGACTTAGGGCCCTGTTCCCCATTGAAAGCTGGGGAATGAGACACAGGGGAATGATGTGTTTATTATGCACACTATATAAGTTGACCTTGGGACCCAGACATTTTATGTCTCCGTGGTAAGCAAGCTGAGGAAATTGAAAGCTGCCTTTTGGGTCAGAGTTAGGGCCACCACTCCACACTGGCGTTCCAGCCGGGTCCACAGGGGTGATGCACACCTGGAAGGTAGTTGGACTGATTTGAAGGGGAGCTCGTTCCCAGCCTACCTTTACAATCTCAGTATCTCCCTATCCCGTCCAGCACTCACAGGCTAATCAAACTAGGCTCTTGCTGTTCCTTCTCTCCTCTTCCAACCTTTGCCCTGCTTGTCCTCTGTGCTTTTTCTTTCTTTTTCTCCCTCCCTTTTTCTTTCTTTCTCTCACCATCTCTTTGCCTTCCTTCCTTTCTTTCTCTCTCTCTCCCTTTTTCTTTTCATCACCCCTCCCATTTTCTTTCTTTCTTCTTTTTTCTTTTCCTTCCTTCCTTCTTTACTTCTTTCCTTCCTTCCTTCCTTCTTTCCTTCCTTCCTTCTTCCCTCCCTCCCCTATCTTTGTCACTTTCTTTCCTTCTTTCCTTCCTTCTTTTTTCCCTTCCTTCCTTCCTTCCTTCCTTCCTTCCTTCCTTCCTTCCTTCCT
>JAJPUD010019054.1:12588-27314 GCA_023553655.1 Myrmecobius fasciatus
CGACGCTGGTTGGCACTCTTTTGGCAGTCATTATACTTTTAGACTGGTATGTTGTCTCCTCCATTAATTTGTAAGCTCCTTGAAGACAGGGACTATCCTCTGCTTCATTTTGCATCCTCAGCACTTAGACGGTGGTTGGCACATTATAGGCACTTATTAAATGTTTATTGAATTGAATTGAGATGTGGAGAAATGAAATGACTTGCTCCCGATTCACTCTAGTCAGAAGTAGCAGGGCTAGGAATGATGTCTAATTGAAATTTGACTTTCTTATTAATTTTCCTGCTTCTGTAAGCTTTACCATGTGTATACACACTGCTGGTCAGATTATCAGTGCCCTCAAGTCTCTTTACCATATCCCACTTAGCAAAAATTTCCTGGATTATTTTTCATTCATATATGGAGCTCTAACTAGGGATTGTGATAATTCTCACCCGTCATGACATTTTTTCAACTGAATCAAGTACCACAAACCATGCTCGGATTGGGGGTAGAATGTGATCCTCAGTTGAGTAGTACAGTGGAGAAACAGAAATAACATGAGACTAATTGTGGGGGGTGCAGACTCTGGGGAGAGAAAGCTGTCATATGGAAGCTTCCTACTATATTGTTGTTATTCTCTCATTTGTAAGTCACATCTAACTAATTATCCATTTGGGGTTTTCTTGACAAAGATATTGCAGTGGTTTGCCATTTCCTTCTTTAGTTCATTTTATTGGTGACGAAACTGAAGCAAACAGGATTAAGTCACTTGCCCAGAGTCTTAGTAAGCATTTTAGTTCAGATTTGAGCTCATGAAAATGAGTCTTCCTGACTTCAGGTCCAGGACACTCCATTTCACCACCTTACTTTCCTCTTCTTGCAGATGAACTAAGTATTCTGACAATTTGATTGGTAAGATCTATTGTTTCTTCATAACTGACAGAGGAGGAGGCTTATCACTGAAAGAGGAGAATGAGTGTGGAGAAGTAACTCTACCAGAGATAGTTTTGTGGGAAAGGGCTAAAGCCTCCAACTAAAAGGAGAGAATATTAGAACACTAAAGGTCCTTAGGAATATTTCCATTTTACAGAAAAAGAAACTAGAATCCAAGATCTAAGAAGTCCCTAGACTCATTTTCACAGTAACAGACAAATAAAACAACAAATCTCATACACTGTATATAGCATAGGAAGAGGTAAAAATCACCTTATCTACCTCCCTCATATTGAAGAAGCAGAGGTTGAGATTTAATTTCAAATTTATCTCTAGTACAGGCAGCAAAATAGCAAAGTATATAGAACTCTGCGCTTGTCAGGAAGTTCTGTTCAAGTCTTGCCTCAAGCTGTGAAACTTAACAAGTCTCAGCTTTAGGTTTTTCATGTGTAAAAGGAAGGAATGAGTCTTGATGGCCTCTAAGGGAACTTCCAGAATTAGAATTTATGATTCTGTGAATTCATGTTTCTGGTCACCAGAGCTCTTGATCATAAGTCCAAGATGTAGAAAACAAGCAAACAAACAAAAAAAACATAAAAATTCCCTCCAATATGTGATCATATACATTCCCTGGCAGACATCTGAGTGACTTCAGCAGGAAATGAGTACCCAGCAAGGTCATTGTGGAATGTGAGGGGAAAAGAAGCTGGAAAAAAAGAAAATTGAAGACAAGATCATGACTTTCAAAAATCCATCGATTGGAATTAGGAAGTATCCTATCTCCACATGTATTTCTGATCTGAATCAAGCCATTTAAATTCTCAAGTTTCTATTTACTTATCTTCAAAATAAGAGGCTTGAACAAGGTGACCCTTAAACTTCTTTAACGTTTTTTAAACCTGTGATCCTGTGACCTGCTGGACATATAATAAGTATTATTTTTTATAGTTTTTGTTTTCAAAGTTATAAAACGTCTTCTCTCAAATTTCTTGCAACATTCCATACTTTCATGTATCTAGCCAAGAATCTCAACCCTTACTATATATATAATGAACTCCAGCATCTTCATTCCAAAATTCTAAATCTTTTAGCATCACTCCATGTTTCCATTCTTTTGCTCTTCATTTGATCCAGACACTGAGGAATAGAAAAACTTTGGGTCTTTCCTTGACCAATCCTTTTGTTTGAAACATTTTTCTCTTCTCCCTATCCCTTCAGGTTTGCCCTTTAATTTATTTTCTTCTCCCTAAGAAATCACAAAGAATACTCACAGCAATTTACAGTTGAGGGAACTCATATGTTTGTAGATAAAGCAATAAGAAATCAAGAAGTGTACATAAAGCCACCCAATTGATAAGTAATATAATTATGGTTAGAACCCAAGATACTGACTATAAATACAACATTTGTGTTCAGATAAAGAACAGGCCTGGAGTCAGGAACACCTGAGTTCAAATTTGGCCTCAAACAGTTGGTAGTGGTATGATCCTGGGCAAGTCACTTAACACTGTTTGCCTCAGTTTCCTCATCTGTAAAATTAGCTGGAGTAGGAAACAGCAATATCTTTACCAAGTAAATTCCAAATTAAGACACAGAAAGTTGGAAATGACTGAAATGACTGAATAAATCACATCTTTCTCTGATACACACACACACACACACACACACACACACTCATCTATATACATACTTCCTGATCTCATCCTCTAAAACTACTGCATCTTTCCTCCTTTTCATAGCTGAGCTGTTAGCAAACTCTTCTCCTTTTTTATTTCCACTTCATTACTTAACATCTTGCAAACTGACTTCCATAATTCAACTTCTTTGAGATTATCAATATCTCTTTATTTCTGATACTTCTTAGGCTCTGATCTTTTTTTTTAAACAATATTGACCCTGCTTTTGTCATAAATACTTTCTTTTCCCTTAGCTTTTATGACATTGATATCTCTGTTTGCTCTTCCTTTCTGTTTTTTCCTTCTAAGAGTCTTTTGCTGTGTGCTGGATTTCCTTTTCTCCTCTCTGTAATCATTGGTTTATTCAGGCCCTATGGATTCAATTATAATTTCTATGCAGGAAATTCTCAAGTTCTTGATAGCTTGTTTTTATCGTTCTCTAGAGTTTCAATTTTGCATCACCAATTGGACAGAAGGACCTCAAGCTCAACATATTCAAAATGGAATTATACCTCCCCCTCCAATCACTTATGTTCTCAAATTTTCCTATTTAACATTATTGTGATAATCAGGTAGATAACTGTTCTTGATGCATATACTGCTCTATTATAGTGGACTCTAAAAAATGAAATGTTTCTATTCCAAATCTCTTTGACTTGATGAAGCCAATCCATATTGCTAAGTATGTCAATTTGTTCTGACATTATTTGAGTTTTGAATCAAATTAGTCACTACTCATTATTTACCCAATAATGTACAATTCCTTGGGTACGTTGAGTCACATGAGACTGTATGGACAGCTCAAGGAGCAACATATGAGATAATGTCCTTTCTTAGAACAGAACTGGGATTTCAAATTCAGCTTGTATCTGGAGATGAAACGTGTCATTCATATCATTTCTCTCATAACGGTACTCCCAAGGTCAGAATTAATAGGAACTGGGATCTTTCAGTCAGTTTCATCAGATTATAAATCTAACCTATTTTGCTGTGCAATTCTATTGTTAGCAGATTCTAGGTGAAATTTAGAGTGATTAGCTCATATAGGTACATAAAAGAAATATGTGGGGCTTGAACAAGGATCATGCCATAGGAGTTGACATAAGGGGGCAGATGTGAGAGATGTTTTGGATATAGGAAAATAGATTATAACTTTATTGTTGAAAGTTAGCTCAAAGATCACCTCCACAAATTTTATTTTCTCTGAAGGAAATATTTTGGCCCTGTTGTCAGCCCCCATATCTTCACATGTTGTCCTTTATACCTGAAAGGGATTTTCTTTATCATTCCCTCCCTTCACTGAAAATTCAGCTCAAAAGCTAACTCCTATGCAATACATTCTTTGATCCCTTCAATTCTAATGTTCATTCCCTTCTCATATATTCTTTTATTAACTTATTTGTGTATGCATTATCTCCTCAGCAAAGCTTACTATATAGGCAGTAAGATAGCACAATAAATAGAATGCTAGACTTGGAATCAGAAAAACCTAGTTTTTTTTCTAATTCCAGTTCAAATATGACTTCAGATACTATCTGTATGACACTGAATAAATTAATTAACTTTTGCCTCAGTTTCCTCAACTATAAAATAGTAAAAACAAAATAATAATAATAGGATATTTCTCAGGGTTGTTTTAAAGATCAAATGAAATGTTTATCATAAAGTGCTAAGCAGAGAGCTGGAACATAGTACATGCTATATAAAGTTAACTAATTTTCCTTATCATTATTATTTTAGGTTTTGGCATTATTATTTTAGTTTTATTTTGTATTATAGTTCCTTGAAAATAAAATGTTGTTAATTCATTTTTATATTCCCACTGCCTTATGATGAATATGTGTTTTATGTCATGGCTCTTGTTGGATCTCAGATTTGCAGTATCATTTGGATTTTAATTCCCTTTAACTTCTTGTTCTAAATGCACACTGGTACAATGCTGAATAGTAATGGTGATAGGGGGCAAACTTGTTTCAGCCCTGATCTTATTGGGAATGGTTCTAGTTTATCCCCATTACATATGATGCTTGCTAAAGGTTTTTTTTTTTTTGATGATTTTTATTTTTATTTATTTTTTATTTTATTTTATTTGCATAACATATGTGTGGGTAATTCTTCAACAATAACCCTTACATAGCTTTCTGTTACAAATTTTCCCCCCAACTCCCCATCCCTCCCCTAGATGGCAGGATATCCACTACGTGTTAATTATGTTAAAATATTGGCAAATCGAATATATGTATACATATTTCCAAACTTATCATTGTTGTGCAAGAAAAATCTTATCTACACAAAAGATATATCAGATAAAGGAAACATAATGTAAGCAAACATCAATCAAGGAGTATGAGAATATTATATTGTGGTCCACATTTCACATCCCTCTCTCTGGGTGTATATGGCTTTCTTCACTGAACAATTGGAGGTGGTTTGAAGCATTTCATTGTTGAAGAGAGCCATGTCCATCAGAATTGATCGTCATATAGTACTGTTGTTGCCGTGTATAATGATCTCCTGGTTCTGCTCATTTCACTCAGCATCAGTTCATGTAAGTCTCTCCAAGCCTCTCTGAAATCATCTTGCTGATCATTTCTTACAGAACAATAATATTCCATAATATTAATATACCATAATTTATTCAGCCATTCTCCAATTGAAGGGCATCTATTCAATTTCCAGTTTCTAGCCACTACAAAAAGGGCTGCCACAAACATTCTTGCACATGTGGGGCCCTTTCCTTCCTTTACGATTTCTTTGGGATATAAGCCCAATAGAAATGCTGCTGGGTCAAAGGGTATGCACAGTTTGATAACTTTTTGAGCATAGCTCCAAACTGTTCTCCAGAATGGCTGTATCCGTTCACAGCTCCACCAAAAATGCATCAGTGTCCCAGCCCTCCCACAACCCCTCCAACATTCATCATTAACTTTTCCTGTCATTTTCGCCAATCTGACAGGTGTGCAGTGGTACCTCAGGGTTGTCTTGATTTGCATTTCTCTGATCAATAGTGATTTAGAGCACCTTTTCATATGACTAGAAATAGTTTTAATTTCATCCTCTGATAATTGTTCATATCCTTTGACCATTTATGATTGGAGAATGGCTTGAATTTTTATAAATATGAGACAATTCTCTATATATTTTAGAGATGAGACCTTTATCAGAACCCTAAATGTAATGATGATTTCCCAATTTATTGCTTCCCTCCTAATCTTGTCTGCATTGATTTTGTTTGTACAAAAACTTTTTAACTTAACATAGTCAAAGTTATCTATCTGGTTTTCAATTAAGAGTTCCAGTTCTTCTTTGGACATAAATTTATTGTTTGCTAAAGGTTTTAAAGAGATGATACTGATCATTTTAAGGAAACTCCATTTATTCCTATATTCTCTTTTTTAATAGGAATAGATGCTGGATTTTGTCAAATAGTTTTTTGCATGTATTGAGATAAATGAATTATTAGTTTCTTTTTGATATAGCCAATTATGCTAATTGTTTTCCTAATATTGAACCACCTATGCATTCCTGGTATAAATCCTATTCATTCATTGTGTAGTATCCTGGTGATAACTTGCTGTAATCTCTTTACTAATATTTTATTTAAGATTTTTGCATTAATATTAATTATGAAATTGGTCTATAATTTTTGTTCTCTGTTTTTACTCTACCCTACTCTGTTTAGGTATCAGCACTATTTCTATATCATAAAAGGAATTTGGTAGGACTCCTTTCCTTGTTTTTCCACATAGTTTGCATAGTAGTGTAATTAATTGTTCTTTAAGTGTTAAGTAGAATTCAGCTTTAAATCCATCTGCCCTTGGGAATTTTTTCTTAGGGAGTTGATTAATAGCTTGTTCGATTTTTTTTTAAATGAGACTATTTAAATAAGTGATTTCCTCCTCTGTTAATCTGGGCAAATTCTATTTTTATAAGTATTCATCCATTTCATTTAGATTATCAGATTTATTAGCATACAGTTGAGCAAAATAGCTCCTAATTATTGCTCTAATTTCCTCATGATTGGTGAAAAGTTCACCTTTTATTTTTTTGATATTAACACTTTTATTTTCCCCTTTCCTTTTTAATCAAATTAACTAAAGGTTTGTCTATTTTGTTTTTTCATAAAACCAAGTCTTAGTTTTGTTTATTAGTTCAATATTTTCCTTACTTTCAATTTCATTAATTTCCCCTTTTATTTTCAGAATTTTGAATTTGGTATTTAATTGGTGGTTTTTAATTTGTTCTTTTTCTAGCTTCTTTAGTTGCTTCCCCAGTTCATTGATATTCTCTTTCTCTATTTTATCTAAGTAAGTATCTAAAGGTATAAAACTTCCCCTAAGAAGGGGATGATATGATGTGTCATTATCATCATTCTTTTGTATGAAATTATCTATTGTGTCTATGATTTGTTGTTTCAGCCACTCATACTTTAGTATTTGATTACTTAGTTTCCAATTATTTTTTGTCTATTTTTTCTTGCATCATGATCTGGATAAGATGCATTTACTATTTCTGATTTTCTACATTTGATTTTGAGGGTTTTTTTATGCCCTAATACATGGTAAATTTTCAAGTAATTTCCATATGCCACTGAGAAAAAAAAAGTATATATATTTTTTCTCTATTCTGTTTTCACCAAAGGTTTACCATACCTAACTTTTCTAAAATTCTAGTTACCTTTTTAATTTTTTTCTTATTTATTTTGTGGTCTGATTTATCTAATTCTAACAGAGCAAGTTTGAGATCCCCCTCTAGTATTGTTTTGCTGTCTATTTCTTCTTGCAGTTCTCTTAACTTCTCTAGGGATTTGGATGCTATACCCAATGCATATGTGTTTAGTATTGGTATTACTTTGTTATCTATGGTACCCTTTAGCAAAATGTAGTTCTCTGTCTTATCTTTCTTTTTTAATTAGATCTATTTTTGCTTTTGCTTGATCTGATATCAGGATGCTATCCCTGCTTTTTTTTTAACTTCAGCTGAAGCATAAGACATTCTGCTCCAGCCCTTTATCTTTGCTTTGTATGTATTACTCTGTTATAAATGTGGTTCTTGTAAACAACATATTGTAGGATTCTGGCTTTTAATCCAATCTACTATGTGTTTCTGTTTTATGGGAGCATTCATATCATTCACATTCACAGTTAAAATTACTAACTCTTTATTTCCTGCCATCTTATTTTCCCCAATTTATAATTTCTCTCTTTTTCCACTTTCTCTCCCCCCACAGTATTTTGCTTCAATCCTTCCTCAATCTCCCTTCCCCTTTTACAATCCTTCCCCCTTTCTTATCCCTTGCCCCTTCTACTTCTGTTCTCCCTTCTTTCAAACTTCCCCTTTTTCCCTCTTTCCCCTCCTACTTCCCTATAGGATGAGATAAATTTCTCTCTGAAAGTAAGTATGTCTGGTTTTCTGTCTTTGAGTCAAATCTGATGATATTAATCTTCACAAAATACTCATCTCCCTCCCTTCTTTCTCTCAATTGTTATAGGTCATTTTACCTCCACTTTCCACTTCTACTGTAATCCCTTTCCCATGTCTAGTTTTTTATGTCACCACAATAAAGTCAAATTATATCTACACCCTTTAAGTATATCCCTAAAAGAAATAGAGTTCTTAAGAGTTAAACATATCATCTTCTCATATAGGATTTAAACTTTTAAAAGTAAGTTTTTTTTCTTTCATTTTTCCTTTTTCATGCTTCTCTTGAGTTCTGTATTCAAACATCAAATTTTATGTTCAGCTATGGTCTTTTCATGAAACATAAATGAAATTCACCTAATTCACTGAATATCCATCTTTTCCTCTGAAAGATGTTGCTTAATTTTGCTGGACAGTTAATTCTTGGCTGCAATCCAAGCTTCTTTGCCCTTTGGAATAGCACATTGCAGGCCTTTTCATCCTTTCAAGTGAAAGCTGTTAGGTTCTGGCTAATCTTGATTGTAGCTCCTCAATATTTTGTTACATTCTGGCTGCTTGAAATAGTTTTTGAAATAGTTTTTCCTTGATCTGATAATTCTGAGTTAGCTACAATATTCCTGAGATTTTTAATTTTGGAGTCTTTTTCAGGAGGTGATCATTGAAATTTTTCAATGGCTATTTTACCTATGGTTCTAGGATATTCATTGATGATTTCTTAAAAGTTGTTGTCTAGGCTCTTTTTTCATGATCATTTTCAGTTAGTCCAATAATTCTTAGATTGTCTTTTCTGGATGTATTTTCTAAGTCAATTGTTTTTCCAATGATATGTTTTACATTTTGTCTAATTTTTAAAAATATTTTCTTTTGTTTGACTGATTCTTGATGTCTCATTGAGTAATTCACTTTCATTAGTTCAGTTCTAATTTTTAGTGAATTATTTCCTTCAGTTAGCCTTTTATCACCATTTGCATTTGGTCAATTGAACTTTTAAATGAGTTGTATTGTTCATTGGATTTTTTTTTCATTTCAAGAATTCTATTTTTCTAGGAGTTATTTTCTTTTTCCATTTCATCAAATCTATTGTGAGGAATTATATGCTTTTTCCATTTTGCTAAACCTATTTTAAGGAGTTTTCTTCAGATAATTTCTGTATTTCCTTTGCTAAACTTTCCTGAAAATTCTTATTTCTTTTCTCCATTTTCCTTCTAACTCAATTTTAAGATCATTTTTTTTGAGACTTCCATAGTTGGAACCAAGATGACAGAGAACAGATACGACTCTGTAACCCCGTGTAACCTTTTCTCAAACCAAGAGCAGATTAAGCCTCTAAACTGGTTTGAAGTCAAATAATCTACAAATATCTGGAGTTCAACACATTTCTAGAAGAAGATACCTGGGAAGAACTTCAGAATGGGTCTGTTTCAATTGGGCAAGGGGACAGTCTGCAGAACTTAGATGGAAGCACAGGGAGAACAGTATAAGTAGCTAGAGTGGAGTGTTATAGCTTCCATGCACCTGGAAATCTTCTGTGAGCCTCTTAGGCCACTCTGTCCTGGTTGCAAGCAAGTAGTTTGGTAGATTTGCCTTTTGTAAAAGGTAAATTGTAAACCACCAAGACAGGAAAGAACTCCAGACCTAGCTGTGATTACCCAGAACTGGAAATCAATCAATCAGCAGAACTGCCCCAGGGCAGATTAAAGCAGCTGTTACTCCTTTTCTCTGAAAAGATCTCAAGCCTTAAAAATTGAATAAAAAACCAAAAAGAACCCTCACCATCAACAACTTTTATGAGAGAGAGAACAGATCTCAAATTCTGAGGTCTTTAAAGGTAAAGCAATTCCAGAAAAAAGCCCCAAAGAGAGATATAAACTGGAGCACATGTCACAAGGCTTTCTTCAAATATTGCATAAAGGATATTAACAGAGTTAGAAGAAATATGGGGAAATGAAATAAGATCATTGCAAAAAATAATGGAAAAAGAATGCAATGAGCAAAAAAAAAATTAATTGGCCAATTGCAAAAGGAGCTAAAATGGTAACTGAAGAAAATAATACACTAAAAATTAGAATTGAACAAATGCAAATATATCACAAAATAAAATGTCAATGATCAGTCAAACAAAAACAAAAAAAATGAAAAAAGTGGAAGAAAATATGGACTATCTCCTAGGAAAAGCAACTGACCTGGAATATCTATCTAGGAGAGACAATCTAAGGGTTATTGGGCTTCCTGAAAGCAATGATGAAAAAAAGAACCTAGACACCATCTTACAGGAAATCAAAAAAGAAAACTGCCCTATTATTTTAGAATCAGAAAGTAAAATAACCATCAAAAGAATCCACTGATTGATTCATGAATGAGACCCCAAAATTAAATCACCAAGGAATATTGTGGCTAAATTTCAGAAATATCATACTAAGGAAAAGATGTTGCAAGCAGCCAGAAATAAACAATTTTAATACTGAGAAGCCACAATTAGGATTAATCAGGACCTATCAGCTTCCACCTTAAAGGACTGAAGGGCCTGGAAACTGATATTTCAAAAACCAAAGGAACTGGGATTACAGCCAATAAGCTATCCAGATAAAATGAGCATTACCTTTCAGGGAAGAAGATGGATATTCAATGACGTAGGTGAATTTCACCTATTTCTAATGAAAAGACCAGAAGTAAATAAAAAAAAAATGATCTCCAAACACAGACCTCAAGAGAAGCATAAAAAGTAAAAAGGGAAAAAAAAAACTCTTGAGAACTATTTTTCTGTTATGGGTATACTTAGATAATTTCGGGTATATTTTGATTTTATTATGATAATATGAAGAAGAAAGTAGATAGAAAAGGGATTATCTTGGAAGAAGATAAAAAAGGAGGTAAAATAAGAAAATTACATTTCAGAAAGAGGAAAAGAAAACCTATTATAATTGAGAGAAAGAAGGAGCGGGGATGGGCATTGTGTGAATTTACTCTCATCAGATTTGGCTAAGAGAGAATAATAAAAATAATCGGTATCACAAAGAAACTTGTCCCACCTTACAGGGAAGTAAGAGGAAAAGGGGAAAAAGAAAGGAAAGGACTAATAGAAGTGAAAAACAGAAGAATTAAGTGAAATATGTAAAACTGGGGGAGGGGCTCTAAAGGGGGAAGAATGTTTGAGGGAGGTGGTCATCAAAATCAAAATATTGATGAGAAGGAAAGGGGGATAGGAAAGAATAAACCATAACCTAGGGTAAATAAGATGACAGGAATTACAGAATTAGTTATTTTAACTATGAATGTGAATGGGATGAACTCCCTGATAAAACAGAAGTGGATAGCAGACTGGATTAAAAGCTAGAATCCTACAATATGTTGCTTACATGAAACACATTTAAAGCATAGTGATACATACAGAGTGAAGTCAGAAGGGCTGGAGCAGAATATATTATGCTTCAGGTGAAGAAAAAAAAAAAGGAAGGGTAGCAATCCTGATCTCAGATCAAGTAAAAGATCTAATTAAAAGAGATAAGGAAGGAAACTATATCTTATTAAAGGGTACCATAAATAATGAAGCAATATCAATACTAAACATATATGCACCAAATAGTATAGCATGGAAATTTCTAGAGCAGAAGTTAAGAAATACACAGTAAAACTATAATAGTGGGGCATCTCTACCTTGCTATCTTAGAACTTGATAAATTGAACCACAAAATAAATGAGAAAGAAGTTAAGTCGGTAAACAAAATGTTAGAAAAATTAGGTATGATTAATCTTTGGAGAAAATTAAATGGTGACAGAAAGGACTATACTTTTTTTCTCAGGGAGTCATGTAATTTATACAAAATTGACCATGTGTTAAGGCATAAAAACCTCAAAATCAAAAGCAGAAAGACAGAAATAGTGAATGCATTTTTCTCAGATCATGATGCAATAAAAATCACATGCAACATAAGGCCAGGAGAAAACAGACTAAAAGTTAATTGAAAATTAAATAATCCAATCCTAAATAATGAATGGGTGAAACAACAAATAATAGACACAATCAATAATTTCATTGAGGAGAATGACAATAATGAGACAAAATACCAAAATTCATGGGATGCAGCCAAAGAGGTTATAAGGGGGTAATTTTATATCTCTAGATGTTTACTTGCATAAAATAAAGAAAGAAAAAATCAATGAATTGGATTTTAAACTAAAAAAGCTAGAAAAAGAACAAATTAAAAAAACCGCAATTACATACCAAACTTGAAATTCTAAAAATAAAAGGTGAGATTAATATAATTGAAAGTAAAAAAAAACTATTGAATTAATAAATAAAACTAAAAGTTGGTTTTATTAAAAAATGAACAAAATAGATAAACCTC
Source organism: Myrmecobius fasciatus (assembly GCA_023553655.1). Taxonomy (NCBI): domain Eukaryota; kingdom Metazoa; phylum Chordata; class Mammalia; order Dasyuromorphia; family Myrmecobiidae; genus Myrmecobius; species Myrmecobius fasciatus. The sequence continues at coordinate 24,947 of JAJPUD010019054.1, forward strand.
TAGTTAATTTTATTAGAAAAAAAGGAAAGAGGAAAATAATTGTTAGTCTCAAAAATTAAAAGGGAGAACTTTCCACCAATGAAGTGGAAATTAGAGCAATAATTAGCAGTTATGTTGCCCAACTTTATGCCGATAAATGTGATAACCTAAGTAAATTGGAGGAATACCTACAAAAATATAGTTTTCTTAGATTAACAGAAGAGAAAATAAATGATTTAATAGTCCCATTTTAGCAAAAGAAATAGAATAAGCTATTTATCAACTCCCTAACAAAAAAATCCCCAGGACCAGATCGATTTACATGTGAATTCTACCAAACATTTAAAGAATAATTAACTCCAACACTATACATATTATTTGAAAAAACAGGGAACAAAGGACTCCTACCAAATACTTTTTATGACCCAGACATAGTACCGATAGGATGAAAACAGAGAAAGGAAATTTTAGGCCAATCTCCCTAATAAATATTGATGCAAAAATCTTGAAAAACTATTAGCAAAGAGATTACATAAAGTAATCCCCAGGATAATACACCATGACTAAGGAGGATTTATGCCAGAAATGCAAGGATGATTCAATATTAGGAAAACTATTAGTATAATTGACTATATCAATAACCACATAAACAAAAAAGCATATGATTATTTGATTTGATAAAATCCAACATCCATTCCTATTAAAAACATAGGGAGTATAGGAATAAATGGGCTTTTCCTTAAAGAAGTTAGTAGCATCTATTTAAAACCATCAGCTAGGGGGTAGAGCCAAGATGGTGGATTGAATACAAGACTCTCTGTAACCTCCTCTCACCTTCTCTCAAGCCAACAGCAGATTAAGCCTCTAAACTGCTTCTTGAGTCAAAGCACCCCCAAATATTTGCACTACAACACATTCCCAGCAGAAATTACCTTGGAAGAACTTTGCAGTAGGTCTATTTCAGACAGGCAGGGGTTTGTCACTTTGCAGAGCTCAGAGGGCAGCTCAGGGAGAGGGCAAAAAGCCAAGAGCTCAAATTAGTGTGGCAGATTCTAAGCACCTGGAAAGTCCCTGTCAGGCTCTTGGGCTACCCTGCCCTGCTTGCAGGCAGGTGCTTTAGCAGATCTGTCTTTAGTAAAAGGTAGATTGAAAACCACTGAAAACACAGGACCTAGCCTGGATAGCCCAACACCTGAAGTCAATCAGCCCAACTGCCCAGAATAAATTAAAGCAGCTGTTGCTCCTCTGCTTTCAATAGATCTCAAGCTTTTTTTAAAAAAAAATTAATAAAAACAGAAAAGAACTCTCACCATAGATAGCTTTTGTTCAGAGAGTCCTCAGATCCCGAGGTTCATAAAGGTAAAACAACTCCAGAGGAAGTCACAAAGAAAGACATGAGTTGTTGCCCATTTCACAAGGCTTCCCTGGAAGATTGCATAAAGAATCTCAAAAGAGAGTTAGAAGAAAAATGGGCAAATGAAAATAGATCATTGCAAGAAGGTATGGAAAAAGCATATAATGCCCTACAAAAGAGATATGAAAAAGATACAACTTCACTGAAAAATAAAATTGGGAATTGTTGGCCAAGATGGCGGGGTGAAAAGGTGACTTTCTACCTCTCCTTCGATCTTCTCTCAAATCAACAATAAAATAAGCCTCGGAACTGATCTTCAAGTCAACGAACCCAGAAATATTTGAACACTGCTCTCTGGATAACTTCATATCAGGTTAGTTGGATTTGGACAGAGAGATAAATAGACGACTCCTGTGTAGGCCAGAAGGGAGAGTGGGACTCAGCTCAGCTCACTGTGGCAGAAATTCCAAACTCCAAACTCCAAATTCCAAACACCTGGAGTTTATCTGAGGCACTCCAGACACTCTGCCCTGATTGGGGGCAGGTGTTCTGGCAGACTTGCCTTGTTTAAGGAGTAATTCGGACTTAGTCCTAGCCCCCACTGGCCCAGCACCTTAAGGTAACTGGCCGAAGTACCCCAGGGCAAAGCTTTTTCGGCCGCCGTTTTTTTCCCCCAACCTTAAAGAGATATCCACGCTGTCTAAAAAACAAAACAAAAAAAATTAAGAAGCAAAAGAGAGCTCTCACCATAGACAGCTTTTATAAAGGGAAATAAGAGATGATCACCCCAGATCCAGAGGTTCCTTTAGACAAAACTCCAGAGAAAATTAGCAAGGACGATCACTGGTCCCCTTTTCAAAAGGCCTTTCTGGAATATTGCATAAAGAACCTCAAAAGAGAGCTGGAGGATGACTGGGAAAATAAACTGAAATCAGTGCAAGAAGGATACAATATCTTGCAAGAAGGATATGATGCCCTGCAAAAGAGATATGAAAAAGACACCAATTTATTGAAAAATAAAATTAGTGAAGTGGA